>JAHKKF010537262.1:23779-35396 GCA_019740295.1 Labeo calbasu
GGTCATCGGATGCCCATTTTCCACAAGTTGATATGATTTTTTAGGGTCTTAATGAAAAGTCTATAATATACTTTGGTTAAAAATTCTCAATGGTTGTGCAAAACAACACCATTTGTACCTTGCCAAAATCAGCTCTGCAAAAATCATCTCATTCTGGTCGAGGCTGCTTTAAATGCAAATGAGCTCTGCTCGGCCCGCCCCCTCTTCTCTCTGTGATGTGACGAGCCTGTTTACTTTAGCCTGATTTAGCTGCTAAACTTGCTAACTAGCACATTATTAGGAAAGACCGCAAAGATCGCAAAGATTCATAATAAAGCCCTTATACTCACTTCTGCTGTAGGTGAAGCTGGATCATAAATGATTTGCGTGAACATAGACGGATATATGTAGATCGGGAGGCGCATTCCCTTCACAAACAAATGTAATCCACTGCATCTTCAGCAGCTCAGATGTCGGGAGTAAATGACGACCACTACGTTCAATATTACATCCAGCAACACAACACCTCAATCGTTCAATCTGAGATACTCTTGTCTAACTTACATCCCTGCTCCAGCATCGAAACAATGGAGGTCGGACTGTTACAGCTGATCTAAGGTAAGACGCTCATGTCAGTCAACTATCATGGGAGCGGCCTCTGTCAGTGTGACGCCACAACGACAGGCATCTGAGAATGGCAAAAATTAATCTGTATTTAAAAACCACTGCAGGGATTTTTATCATTATGTGGTAGATTTGTACATACATTGCCAACACACATTAATGTTCAAACAACATGTAAAAGTTAACTTAGTATCCGATGACCCCTTTAACAGAAAAGCAAGCATCGGCTGCTGCGTGCATGCATGGCAGAATGCGAGCAAACAGCGCTTACTTAAAGCTGACGTCTCAGTTCATCGCGATCTCATAAAGCACAATGAATATATGCACAGTGAATCTTCCACAATGTCTACACTTCGTGTGTTGTAATGAAAGGATTCGCGAGCATGCAACATTCAAGAACTTATAAGCAACGTGCAAGAACTTATAAGCAGTGAGTGGATTCCAAATACCTGATTGACCAATGCATTCCAGAAATCAACAGATGGCTACATTGCTCAAGCTTCAAACACATGTTTTAAATCAAAACTGCCTATTCTTGTGCCTGTTAATCTTTTTTATGTTATATTAGTTGTTTTTGTTGCTTTTGTGCAATAGATGAATAACAATGAATAACAATTCCCGCAGGAGTGTAGGTCTCTAATTCATCTCTTGGCTTCATGAAACGAACCGTCGCGCTAAAGACTATCAGAGTAATAGTAACGAACGTGCGCATGCCTAATGTATGACACTCTTGTATATCAGAGTAGTACATTAGGCACGCATAAGTCCGGTATTGATTCACAAACTGTTCGTGCTTTCGGGGCTCTGATCCCTAGTATTTTTGCGTGAAATTTCAAAACATTTGCATAGTTGTCAAAATGAACGTCCTGTGAGTGTTTTATAATGGATGCTCACCCATAGAGAAGGATCTTGTGAGGCTCAGTGCTGTTTATGCACAAATGAGCATCAGCATCAACAGATTTAGAATGTATTTGCTGTATTTTTCATTTGTATGTTTTATTTTATAATGGATACAAACAGCAGATATGTTAGTCCAGTTCAAATGGACAGGTTTAGTGAGTGGTCTTTTGGCATCTCCCTGTTGTCCTGTTCACTTACTTAAGAAAAGGATTTCTTTTAAGTTACGGGGGGCCTTGACCGGAGAAGGAGGGGGGGCCCAGCGTAAAAAAGGTTGAGAACCCCTGTACTAAGTGATAAATTAATTTGCATCAAAATATGACATGGAGCTTTATTTGGTGTGCTGCTTTGATGTCAAAAGTTTACATACACCTTGCAGAATCTGCTAAATCTGAATTATTTTACCAAAATAAGAGGTATCTCACAAAATGCATGTTATTTTTTTATTTAGTACTAACCTGAATAAGATATTTCACATAAAAGATATTTACGTATATTCCACAAGAGAAAATAATAGTTAAATTTATTTAAAAAATTACCCCGTTCAAAAGTTTACACACTCTTGATTCTTAATACTGTGTTGTTACTGGAATGATCCACACCTGTTTTCTTTCTTTTTCTTTTTTTCAGTGATAGTTGTTCATGAGTCCCTTGTTTGTCCTGACCGCTTTTCTTCAGAAAAATCCTTCAGATTCCACAAATTCTTTGGTTTGTAAGCATCTTTGTGTATTTGAACCCTTTCCAACAATAACTGTATGATTTTGAGATCCGTCTTGTCACACTGAGGGCAACTGAGGGACTCATATGCAACTATTAAAGAATGTGCAGATGCTCACTGATGATTCAGAAGGAAAAACGAAAAAACGATGCCAGGGGTGTAAACTTTTTAAACAGAATGAAGATGTGTACATTTTATTTTGCTTAAATATCTGGGGGTTTTTTTCATTTACTTCTGCCCTCCAGAAGCTACATAAGATACTTACATGTTTGCCAGCAGATAAAATAAGTTAAATTTACCCTGATCTTCAAATTCAAAAAGTTTTCACCCCCCGGCTTAATGCATTGGGTTTCTTTCTGAATCATCAGTGAGCGTTTGAACTTTCTGTAATAGTTGCACATCAGTCCCTCAGTTGTCTTCAGTGTGAAAAGATGGATCTTAAAATCATACAGTCATTGTTGGGAAGGGTTCAGATACACAAAAATCTTGAAAAACCAAAGAATTTGTGGGAACTGGAGGATTTTTCTGAAGAACAGCAGTCAGTTTTATTATTTTTTCTTGTGGACTATATGTAAACGTATTTTATGTGAAATATCTTAGTACTTAGTACAGTACTAAATAAAAAATAACATGCATTTTGTATGATCCCTCTTATTTTGGTAAAATAATTAACATTTTGCAGATTCTGCAAGGTGTATGTAAACTTGCAAATGCCTGTTTATTTTTTCCTAACTACACGTAAATATATAGTTAATTGCACTGTATTATATATATATATATGTAGCATTGTCTTTTCCTGCTGTCTGCTATCAGAACAGATCTCTTCTCAAGACAATTCAATGTTGTCTCAGTTCAGTTTAATAAGTGTTAATAGTGTTATTATTCAGCTCAGTTCAATTCCAGTTTTGTTCTCATCCAATAGTATCACTGCAGTCAAATCGATAATGTTAATAGACACTAAGACATTGGGAGCAATCTGCAGGGTTGTGATAAAAGGTGACAAATAGGTACTTAAGATTTCATTGGCAGTCGTAAACTGTTGCTGTAAGTATCGTCATCAATGCCACCGATTTCTAGACTTAGAATGTGACCAGTGAACCTCAACATGCAAAGGGCAATCACCATTTATAATTATCACATCAGCCAACCTCTTCAGAACTTGTAAATAAATAAATCAATCAAAAACAAAGCAGAACGTCTCTTAAGAAAACACAAAAGAACGTCTTTTTTGATTGAAGTACTTGTGGAGTGGGTTTTGCAAGGTTATCACAGAAGGAGAGTAGACACAGTAGCCTGTCCTTATGGCTTTTTGATTGTAAAGCACGTTTCAGAGTAAAACCGAGTCAGACCGTTTCACCAGCAAATCAAAGGGTAGGTGTGGGAGGTCTGGGAAGTGAGGAGCCTGGTGAATGGATTTTAAAAATGTCTTTTCTGTATCATCCCCTTTCTTCGTGTAATACAGGATTATCTCGCCAACACAATGGGGGCTCAGTCTTTGCCCTATTCATTCACACCTGGTGAAGATAAGCTAGGGCATTTCTGTTATCTCTAGGCACACTTCATCCATTCTGCCAGCAGCAGGACCCGCACATTCACTTTAACCTGGTACCTCATAATGTTGATGAAAGTTTTGCCTCTGACTATGGCATTAGTTTATGGGAAGGTTTTCTCCACTACAGCCAGATCTTTCATCATGCGGCTGTACAGTACTTGAAGCCTCTTTCCGTAAGCAGATATGCCTTGTGTTGATAGCTGATGTCTCTTGTGTATTATGGAGTGGCTGTTTAATAGATGCACACCGGCATTCAAGGTATTGATTCACTGTGTAACTGTAATAGCATAAGCATAACCGATACGTTGCATGCCTGATACCAATCAGTTTTGGTTCAGCTCATTAACGCACTGCAAATTTGAAAGTTAAATTTGATCATCTTCGTAGAGTCCTGTTTGTGTTTGGGTAGCACACTCTATTAATTTTTACTAAAATGAAAGTCTGTTTCTATGGAGACTGTATTTTTGGTCATTCTGCGGTAGCATGTGTTTTGTACTTTCAGACCACTGAGTAGATGGCTGCCAATATGCTTCAAAGTCCAAAATGAAATCAAGAGCTATTTTTATGTTTACCTCAGATCTTAGAGTGCATGTTTGTCATTGAAGATTACAAATGATAGAAGGATTATGAAACTGTTTTCAAGATGATGTATTACTGTGTTCTCATCATATTAATCTGTTATCCATTACAGTATTTCCTTGTTCCTAGAGGCACAGCAACAGCACACATTTTGGATGTCACCCTTATCTGCATCCCATCCAAGTCTCTACTAGGCTGATAAGCTGTAACAGGTTTGTTCGATTAGAAACAGTTATAATGTTGGTGTCTCCAGGAGAAGGCTTAGGAAAGAGTGTTCTGTTGCAGGCAGAATTTTAAAAATATGTCTATAATAATGATTCACAGTTGCTAGGGGACATAGCTGACCTTTTATGCCCAGTTGCATAGCAGGAAAAGGTAATAAATAAAAATATCATTTGTTGTTATCAGAACTGACAGGAGATACAGTTTGTGTGGTTGTTGTTTTTTGAATATATATGTATATGTATTTATATACTATTAGTGTTGTCAAAATTAGCGTGATAACGCAGGTGATTCATTTTTCCAGTTTAACGGCGTTAAAAATGTTTAACGCAGTTAACACACAGGCGGGGGCTAGGGTTGGCTGCCCTTTGACTTTCTTTGCACGTTCTCTTTGTAAACACTGGGTCGGTACTTTTGCAGCAATGTAGGATGATTTTGAAGTTGGAGGAGAAAATGAGATGGGAGTTTTTCAACATACCTTAACTGTATTGACCAGGATTACACAGACTACACATGCACATCGCAGAGCTAGACAAGATGAGCATTTGAGGTTAAAAAGTATATAAACTGTACTTCTTTTTTTTTTTTTTTATAAAATAAATAACCGATTGTTAAGACACATCTTCCCCGGATGGGATCGAGAAAATGAGATAGGAGTATTTCGACATACCTTAACTGTATTGACCCGGATTACACAGACTACACATGCACATTGCAGAGCTAGACAAGATGAGCATTTGAGGTTAAAAAGTATATAAATTGTACTTCTTTTTTTTTTTTTTTTTATAAAATAAATAACCAATTGTTAAGACACATCTTCCTCGGATGGGATCGTTTAGAGCCCTTCGTAGCTGCATTTAAACTGCATTTTAGAAAGTTAAAACTCGAGGGCACCATAGACGTCCATTATATGGAAAACATTCCTGAAATGTTTTCCTCAAGAAACATAATTTCTTTGACTGAAGTAAGAAAGACATGAACATCTTGGATTATCTGTAGATTTTAGTTCTGGAAGTGAACTTCTCCTTTAATATATATATATATATATATAACGGACCTGCTGAAGTAATTTTACATTAATAAGTGAAATGTAAAAATAGAAGTAAAAGTCACTACTTTTGAAAATAGCACCAAAATGAATGAAAAAAATGTACGTTAAAAGTTCACATTACATTTTATAATAATTTTATTTGATATTTCATTAGGGTTGTGGCCACTTTTTCCATTTCTTTCCATTTTTCCATAAAATATACTTCAAAAACAAAAATAAAAACTGCAAAGTTGATTTGGTAACACTTTACTTACAGCCTTTATGTATAATGTATTATAAAAGTAGTTTTAATGCAATAATTATTCCTGTAATCCACCTTATAATGCATTGTACAATCTTATGAATTAATACACTGAAATACTTATCAATTCGTTGTTGCACTATGCTTTTTAAATTCGGTTTTAATTATTTACGACAAAATATAATGTATTACAATGCACATTATAAATAATTATAATGCATTATACATAAAGGCTTTAAGTAGGCTAAAGTGTTACCGTGGGTTCTATGAATGTTCATCTTTTAAGAACTAAATATTAAACGATAATGTCTATACCACCATCGTGATGCTATCTAGGCAGCTTACTAAGTTTACAGACAGCCTTCGAGGCTAATAAGGAGAGTACGTAACTGCACAGTTATTTCATCAGTGCATTTTAGCTAACTGTGACAGATTCAACAGTTGTTAATCGTCGAATGCTTCTTTCAAAGAACCTTTTTTTAATGTGATTCTCTGCACTTGAGAGCGCAGGCGCGCCAATTTGGCATATAGGAGCCAAACCTCACATGGACTCTCCATTTGCGCACAGAATGCGCTGGAGAGGAATACCACCCGAGCAAGTCGTATACATGGCAATGTTCGTCTATACTGGACACTTACGATTCAAAATGAACACAAGCTGATTTGATAACATGTCTGACGCAACATTAACACCGACTCCCGATGTAAGGTTTTTGGGCGACTCTCTGGAGCGCAACAACATTAGCGCCGCTCCGGAGCATCCGCACTTGCATTCGGGCATTATTATCGCCACCGTTTACGCGCTCATTATTACTGCTGGACTGATTGGTAATGTGACGCTCATTAGGACGTTTTGCATCGTGAAATCCATGCGCAATGTCCCCAATTTGTTCATGTCGAGTCTCGCTCTCGGAGACGTGCTGCTGCTGGTCACCTGCGCACCAGTGGATGCCAGCAAGTTTCTAGCGGATGAGTGGCTTTTTGGGCGGATTGGTTGTAAACTCATTCCGTTCATCCAGCTGACTTCGGTTGGAGTGTCAGTGTTCACTCTCACAGCGCTGGCTGCGGACAGGTAGTTTTAATTATATTCAAGTTTAATTATTCAAGTTTTAATATAACCTAAAAAAACCTGTTCTTGAGTGGTTTAGAGAGCAACAACTTTAATTGTTTGATAACACTTCACAATAACCTACTATTTTCATGTAATTTATTACTATAGTAATGTAATAATGAAGTAGCTGTCTCAACAAAATAATGATTTTTTGATTAAGCATATCATGATTGGGTCGAGTTCGGCAAAAGTGGGAAATCATGTAAAACGGGACATTATGTTTCATGATTGCTTTTTAAATATCAGGAAGCTATTAAAATCTTAAAGTTATTAATAATTACTTCCTCTTGAGTCTTTGTCACTTAATCAATCATAGTGTATGTTATCATACTTGAGAACGGAAATGTTCTTTTTAAACATTTATTTATTATTGTGGTTTGTGGTTTTAATTACATTAAAAACTGTTGCAAAATCGTATTGAATTATTTGTAAGGATCTGTTTAAGTAGTCTAAAGTCTGTTTTAGTCTAGTGACTAATAGGGTAAAACTGACCTAGTAGACATTAATCAAGCTGGTTACAGGGATGATAGACCAGTAACAAATGACCACTTATGATATGACATGTTTTTTGCAGATGGGATGTGGACTCAATCTTATGTCATTTTTAATAAAAGAAAAACTGGTTACACTTACCATAAGGTTCCATTTGTTAACATACTGAAAACAGTTTTGAACTTTAGATAATGTTCATTTTAACATTCATTAATGGATCAAGCTAACATGAACTAACAATGAATAGTATTTTTAACTAATGTTAACTGATTGATAAACACTGTATCAAATATATTGCTTGTTGTTATTTAATATTAGTCAGTGTATTATCTAATGTCACCTAATGGGATATTATTGTACAGTCACTGAAAAATTCAATGGAACATGTGAACTGTATAAAATCACTGTTGCACTTCTGCTGATCAGTCCCAGTTGTCAAACCAGATCAGGTGAAAAAGCAATAACTCTATTCATAAGGCATTTTCACATAAAAACCCTCAAAAGCTGAGAACCTACCAAAACGTGGCTTTTATGTAGTTCACAATATGACTTTAGTGATTCGGATCGGAGCATATTATATTCTGTTCTATTCTACTCTATATTTGTAACCCATATACACAAGGCTCCAATTTTATGCCTTCTTGATCCGTCTGTTCTCCTGAGGAAGTGTGTGACCTGGTGTGTGAGAGTAGCAGATGAATGGAAATGAAAAATAACATGCCTAATGATGGAGAAAAATGAACTGCTTCCTCTGCCTGTTCGTGTTGACGCTAAAGCACTCAAGAGTAACGAGTTCACCTCCAGAGCAATGGATCAACTGAAGGTTGATTTGCTCACAGATTAAATGAGAAACAGCGAATTCTGTGTTGACATCGTTGATGTTTTTATGAAGTCGAAAGTCAATCAGTATTAAGAGTAATTATTGGTCATTAAGACTTCACAAAGTTATCAAAAAAAGGAAATACGGTTTCTTACAATTTCATCAGGAGTCAGAGATTTCCTTGGAGACTTCCATTGTTGATTTTGGCTTGTTCACTGACTGGGGTTTTTTTTTAGGCATTATTCTTTGTATTGGGAAATGCAGTTTACAAATGCTTGTGATTTGAAATGAAATTCCACTTACACATTTTCCATCTGATTTGATCTGAAGAAAAAGCCAAAATTGTTCTAAAAAAAAAAGAGGCTGTTCAACGATCTGTGTGTGTGGTGGGAGTCTAATTAGCACTGAAGGCTTGATTCCGTATGTAGGTGAACAGCCATGAACAGATGGTAGATGGCACTCGTAGGTGGGAGGATCTTTTCCTGTGGTTCATTCAGGGCTTTAAATCAGTCATAAAATAGGCTACTGCCACTTCTGGTAACTTTTATCACTTGGTTTTTCAAACTAGTCAATCCATCATCCATCAGTCTTTTTTTCAGCCCTGGTTCTAGAAACATTCCATTCAATTCCCTTTGGGATTTTTAAGAAGTGTTACCGTGAACCAAACCAACCAGCTATAAGGTGAATCACAGCACTTTAAACTTTGATTTGAAGCAAAAAAGTATTTGAAAATCAGACAAAAATACTATAATCTCATAAAGCTCTGCAAATGACAATCAAAACAAACTGACAGAGAAATAATTACTATTTTAAAGATTTTGATTATGTATGAGAAACAATATATTTTACGTTTATTGCAAAATATGCATTTATATTCAAATATTTGAGTAGTTTAAGAGAGATTTTAGTAGGGAGACTAACTTTATTCCATCATTCGCAGTGCTTCATGGGAGTGGGTGGGAACTAAAAAGTTATTTTTTACATAAACGTTCTCGGATTGGTGAAGATTCATTTGCAGAATCATGGGTAATGTTGTTTTTCACCAAGATTTTTACAAAATGTAAAATAATGGTTTCAACAAAAGAATATATACCATTGATTAATAACCTAATAACTCATGTCCTTTAATGGTTTATAAGAAAATAAACTGGATTTTTACTTATGGAACCTGACTTTAGCTTTTTAGTTCCTAATATTCTTCATGATCCACAGCAATGCCGTATATTAGACCACTCAGAAACTTTTGTGAATCACACTGTATTATTTCATACAAACGCAACTAGTGCCGTTTTGCATTTTAGTTAGCAACTGTAGCACAAAATGACCTTTGAGTAATAATACTACTGTAATATTGCAGTTGTGATCTTGTTTCTAGTGCCATTTGTTTTGTAATGATTGTAGTTCACCCAGCCATTAATTACTCACCCTCATGTCGTTCCAAACCCATCAGACCTTTGTTCATCTTCACAAATAAAGATATTTTTGATGAAATTCGAGAGCTTTCTGACCCTGCATACTGTAGACAGCAACGCAACTAACACGTTCAAGGCTTTAAAAGGCAGTAAAGACATTGTTAAAATAGTCCATGTGACATCAGTGGTTGAATCGTAATGTTATGAAGCTACGAGATGCTTTTGTGCGCGAAGAAAACACACGTAACAACTTTATGTAACAATTTCTTTTGTTACGGGTTTTGAACGACGTAAGAGTAATTAATGACAGAATTTTCTTTTTGGGGTGAACTACCCTTGAAGCTTTAGTATTATATAAAATCAAGATTTAATTATCAAAAAATGAACTTTTTTTCTATGATAGTAATGCTAGCAGGGCATTGGGAACATTACATTCAACTGGACTGAACTCTGTGACACAACAGTCCATAGAAATAAAACTGAGGTTTGCTGAGCTCACTTACATGAGAGTCCTCCTTATTCATGCTGCCATATCCCACGAGTTAATTAGTCATGTCCTCTCCGCCAAATAGTTTTATTTAATGTGTGTTCGTTCTCAATTCAAATATAGCTCTTAAGGTTAGATTCTTAATTAAAATGGCTCCTTTTGTTCCTGGGTCCTTTTCTGTCTCTTAGATACAAGGCCATTGTCAAGCCAATGGATATCCAGACGTCTAAAGCCTCGCTAAAGGTCTGCCTGAGGGCTGCGTCAATTTGGTTGCTCTCCATGATCCTGGCCATTCCTGAGGCGGTGTTCTCTGATCTGCACACCTTCCACATCCCAGAATCCAATGAGAGTTTTAAAGCATGCACCCCGTACCCTCAAGCTGGAGACCTGCATCCGAAAATCCATTCCATGGCCTCCTTCCTTATTCTGTACATCATTCCTCTCTTCATTATTTCGGTGTACTACATCTTCATTGCCAGGAGTCTGATTCAGAGTGCGATTAACATGCCTGTGGAGGGAAATGCACACATTCGGAGACAGGTGAGCTTAAAGGGGTGCTATTATGCTTTTTCACTTTTTGAACTTTAGTCAGTGTGTGGTGTGTATCTTTGGGCATATAAAAGATCTACAAAGTTACGAATCTTAAAGTCCACTACAAAAAGAGATATTTCGTTTTTAAAAAAATCCCTTTTCAAGAACTACAACGAACAGCTCCTTTGGACTACAGTGTTTGTTTTCCGTATGCAATGATGTCACAACGCAGTCAATTAGAATATCATTAAATTAAATCCTGCCCACGGAAATTCGAATTGTTGGAGGGAAGGTAGGGACGAGGTGGGGGTTTAGCCTACCTTTAGTGATGCAGAGCGGAGAACTGCTTCAGTGAGCCACAGCGCTGAGTGAGTGTTTTATTAAAATGCATAAACTAGAATAGGCTAGGTTAATCAGTGATGATGTTCTTTGATAATGTTAGGCTGCTTTTAGCCTTATACTGGAGCTGGTTTCAGGCAATGAAACTATGTAAATAATTAAATACATTAGCACGATAATATCATGTATTGGCGATCTTGCAGGCTGATGACAGGACCCAACACTACTGTAGAGTATTATTTACCCACCCTCCATGCATCCTAGGTGTGTATGACCTCCTTCTTTCAGACGAATGCAATTGGAATTATATTAAAATTTATCCTGGCACTCCCAAGCTTTAGAACGGCGTAGACGGGTGTTTCTCCTTATCAGTCCAAAACAAGTCCAATAATGTGCATCTATCCATAATAAAAAGTGCCTCACATGGCTCCGGTGGGTTAATAAAGGACTCCTGTTACGAGTTGATGTGTTTTTGTAAGAAAAATATCCATATTTAAAACGTAAGAATCACTTTAATCTAGCTTGCGCTAACAGTTGTACACGGAACTTGCTTCTTTGACAA
>JAHKKF010537262.1:35446-49548 GCA_019740295.1 Labeo calbasu
AACCAATCACAACACATTTTGTTTTTTCGGAAGGCGGGCCTTCATTAAACCCGAAACTAATCGAGCCTTATGTGCCAGGCTGGGAGAAATGTATTGTAATAAAGCATGAAACCACCAAGCATGAAAGCATGTTCTGGTACACCCCCAAAACAAAATCAAGACTTTGTAAAAGAGCATAATAGGACTCCTTGAAAGGTCAAGTAGTGCTTTAGCTGTTGAAGTTAGAATGGTTTAATGGTTTCACAGTTAATAGCTGGTGCCAACTCTACCTCTGTGTTAATACCGACCTGGAGTGCGTTTCCCAAAAGCATCGTTAGCCAACTATGGTCGCAAGTTCCGTCGTTACCAACATAGTTGAACGATTCGGTGTTTCCTGAAACCATAGTTCAAACGAACATTCGCAAACAGCGTCAAAATCTTACATGGTTGGAACTACAGCTCTCGACCTGTGGTTAGAAGCATATTTCCTTGTTAGTAAGACATATGGGCTCAATAAATTATGCGCATGGGCACAATAAGCAAGCTAACATGTAGTACAATCTATATCTTTCACTCNATCTAAATATAAATGCATTTTAATCTATGTATTTTTAAGCTTCCTCTGCAAGCGACGTTTTAGTAAATAGTAAATTAGTCACCCGGTGCCATGTTTAATATAGCTGCATTTTAGAGATCTCTAATAAGTTAAATAGCATAAATTATTACTAGGTGACGTCATTAACAATGGCCCTAGATTGTTGAACTAATGTGGTTCAAACAACGGAGATGCGACCTTGTTCGGAAAACAGCCGTGACTAGCTAGTTCGTTTCCAGAACAACGCATCGTACTATGGAGGTTAATCAGCGAGTTACATCGTTGTACGGGAAACGCACCCCTGTGTGTTACTGATGTTTAAATGTATTAAAAGTTGATTAATCGCAGTTAATTGCATATAAAATAAGAGTTTGAGTTTGCCTAATAAGTGTGTGTGTACCGTGTGTAATAATATTTACAAGTATATGTATTTATTATCATTTTTATAGAATTTATATTATATATAAATAAAAATATTTTGTACATAAATAACATATTTCTCTTATATATATATATATATATATATATACATTAATTTGTGTGAATTTATATATACATAATAACTGCACACAGTACACACACATATGTGTACTGGCAAACGCAAACATGGTGGTACGTATTTCGCGTCTTGTGGAAAAGTTCCCACAGGTACTTGTTTTTGTCTTGACATCAGGTTGGGAATAGCATATTTTTTAAAGCATTTTTATTTTTTAGAAATTGCACATTTCAGCTTAAAAGTCTGATTTTTTTTCTGTGACAGTGATTTTTACTTTTCTGCACATGTGATATTTATCTCTTTGGTTTGTAAACTATAGACTGAGTCACGGATGCGGCTGGCCAAGACGGTGCTTGTGTTTGTGGGTCTTTTTGCCATCTGCTGGCTCCCAAACCATGTGATTTACCTCTACCGGTCCTACCATTACACAGAAGTGGACACCTCAATGGCCCATTTCATCTCCAGCGTGTGCGCACGTATCCTTGCTTTCACCAACTCTTGCGTGAATCCCTTTGCTCTCTACCTGCTCAGCAAATCCTTTAGGAAGCAGTTCAACAAGCAGCTTTGCTGCTGCTGCCCGTCTATTCTGGTGCATTCACAAAGCACTAGGCGTAACAACACACGACTCAGTTCAATCAAAAGCACCCAGAACCACTCTGTGGCCAGCTTTAGCCTTGTCAATGGCAATGCTGTCTGCCAATAGAGCAAAAAAATATCAACTCCTCCTACTCCAGTTGCGTTATAGAAATAGTTCACCCAAAAACGTTGTTTAAAATTCTGCATTTGCAACAGCATGCAAGTTTGGTATGCTTGATATGTTTGGTATGTTAGTAAACAATGACAGAATTTTAATTTTTTGGGTGAACTGTTTGATTTAAAAGGATTGAAATAACATGTTTAGTTGTAGAGACCACAAGAATTTGGGAAGGTTTTGTGCTAGTTGGTTATTGCTTTGTAACTGGTGTTTGTTCTTTTCTCTCTGAAAGCACAAATGAAAATAGACTTTTGGACTTAAGGTTATCTGTTACTGAATTCTAACTCATTTGCAGTCAGTGATGGTAATTATTGTTGTTAATTCACCATTAGTTAAAGGGAACACTAGACTTTTAAGGCTTAGAATATATCATAAATGATCTCTCTTGCTAAATATGTAGTAGAAAACCAATTAAAGGTTTATGTTATTTTAAAAATCCACATTGTTTTATACATATTTTGGACTATGGGGGTGCCATTATTTTGATGACGTGAGATTTATGCACTTGGTGAGCTACTGATGCTACCTATTGCTATTTTTACCCCAACACAACTCGGAATATAAAATACTGATATGATGACCACAGCTACTGAAAGAGCTTACATTTGGCGATGGATATAAGCAAAAGCTTAAACCAAATGGTGTACCACCGATTTTTCCCAACAAGGAGATCCGAAATCTGCACTGAGAAACTCATGACAAGTCTCGGTTTACGTCCTGGCAGGGTGGCATCTAGCGTTTCTTGTCTCTGCCATACGTAAGCTCTTTTAGTAGCTGTAGTCTACTAAAAGCCTCAGGCATCTGGGCTAAAGTGGAGAGAACAAAGACGTGGATCTTTAGGAAGTTGTATTTGTCCACAGGTGTCTTTTAATTCTTTTCTCCTCATTTTATCACTAGGAAAGTAGTGAAGACTTACATCGCTTCTCTTGTTCCCCTTCAACTGAAAATTACAATTAAAAGCCGCACAATGTGGCATCAGTAAAACAATGTGGATTTTTACATAACGTAAATCTTTTATGGGGTTTCTACTGCATTTTTCAGTAATAGACATCATTTGTGTTGCATTAAGCCATACATCTTAAAGGAGAACTCCACTTCCAGAACAACAATTTACAAATAATTTACTCACCCCCTTGTCATCCAAGATGTCCATGTCTTTCTGTCTTCAGTCGTAAAAAAATTATGGTTTTTGAGGAAAACATTTCAGGATTTTTCTCTGTATAATGGACTTCATTGGTGCCCCCAAGTTTGAACCTCCAAATTGCGCTTCCTTAATCTTTGCACGTTCATTTTGTAAACACTGGGTCTGTAGTTCCACCTACGTTCTGCGTGACCTTTTGACGTGATTCAATAGTACGTAGCGTTGTGGACGCGCATCCCAGAGCCTGTGCTACCCAAGCTTGTGTGCTTAAAAAGTATACAAATTTTTATTTTCCCAAAAAAAAAAAAAAAAAAAAAAGACCAATCATTTCACTAGATGAGACCCTTCTTCCTCGGCTGGGATCGTTTAGAGCCCTTTGAAGCTGCATTTAAACTACATTTTGGTTCAAAATCGGGGCACCAATGAAGTCCATTATATGGAGAAAAATCCTGAAATGCTTTCCTCAAAAACCATAATTTCTTCACGACTGAAGACAGAAAGACATGAACATCTTGGATGACCAGGGGTTGAGTAAACTATTTGTAAATTGTTGTTCAGGAAGTGGAGTTCTCCTTTAATGACTGGGTTTCCCTTGAATGTAGTTTCAAATATATTTAAAGATATTCCAAACAATAGGTGAGAGAAGTGGTATACCTGTTGAGGATGTTTCGGTATGAATCACACTGTATAAATGCATCCACTATGTAAAATAGTTACATTTTCTTGTGAAGTTTAGTAATATCCAGTTTATCCAGTGTTGTTTGTTCTTTGTGTTTCCTAGGGTGTGTTTACACTGGTCATGTTTGGTTCGATTAAAACGAACTCTGGTGCAATTGCTCTGTTAGTGCGGTTCATTTGAGTAAGTGTGAATGCTGCCATCTGAACTCTGGTGTGCACCAAACAAGCGGACTGAGACCGCTAAAAAGATGGGTCTCGGTCCACTTTCAAACAAACTCTGGTGCGGTTCGAATGAAATATGAACGCAACATGGACCAAATACTTCTAAACAAACCAAAAACAGGAAGTAATGACAAGATGCGATGCTATGCAACATGATTTCACAAAGGGAACAAGCAGTGTATCCAAAACAAAATGAGTATAGGGCAAACATGGATCAGCTAGGAGGTAAAGTGCCTTTTGTGAGCTCTTTGTGGTGAAAATAAAATCATATACACGCAACAATGAGCATAGTCCAGCAGACAGCATTAGATGCGTTCGACTTAAAGCTGCTCGGTGCCACTTTAAGTTGAACGCACCTTTTCCTTTTGTTTGGAATGTTCGGTGATTTCTGTCACGAAATATACGTCATTGAACTCGACCAATCAGGTTGTGAACATATCACTATGCCTTTAGGTTCAGAATCTTTAGGTTCGCTGTTAAAAATGCCAGTGTGAACGCTAAGCGGACCAGGACCAAATGCATCATTTTCCGTTTTGGTCCGGACCAAATGAACCAAATGAACTGAACTACAAGTGTGAACACACCCTAAGTTTTTCTTACTGAGAATTCACTTTAAATGATTCATTGAGAGAGTCGTCTGAACAAATTCAAATCAGTTTTCCTAACCCATTTGGCCATTTTACTGAAAAGAAAGAACCAAGCAAGAGGGAAACCCATTATAATGTGAAGGAATGAACAACAATTCTGTATACTCAGTGCGTATTTATTTTGTTTTATTTGCAGTATTTAGATAGATATATAGATTTTTCGTGATGTCTTGCCGTTCTAATGAGTTTATAGAGGTAAATGGGACTGTGATTATTCTGAATGTTTGGATTCAGAAAAAAACACTTCTTTATTGTTTCTAAATGTGAACAAAAATAGTGTCCTCGTCTGCTTTACATGATAAAACTGAAGAAAAAAGGTCATTGGCTAATGTTCTGCTGTATTATTTTGCCAGTATTGTGTACGTGAATCCTGGCAGAAAATGGGCCGGGTTTGTTATGGTGCCTTTAGGGGATAAATCTTTGAATTTTCCAGATATAGAAAATATTTTCTTCATTGCAGTTTCGTGGCTCATGCTTTTTTTTTTTTTTCTTTTCTTTTGGTATTTGCCAAAGTAGCAAACTGACGGAGCTTTTCATTTTGTAGATGCCAGAGACTGCTGTTCTTTGTCCTCTAAAAAGGACACTTTTTGACCCGAAATGAAGTTGATGTGCAATCATGATGTTGTCGTTATTGTGGACTTGTGATCTTGTTTCACATGAAGAAACTCAAGTGTAATTGACTTTGTGAATAAAATGGTGCATTTACCCGCTAAAATAGCTACATTACATGTGATTGTCCATTTTTGAAAGCTTTGTGTATACAAACAGTACAATAATATACAAGCAGTTCTGAAAAGATTACAACAACAAAAAGGAAAAAGAGTCAGCCTTTAGTAATAGAGAGGTAATACTGTGATGCCTTTTGTCCTATCAGAATGGTGTAGTTACAGCATTTACCAGAAGGGGCAAACTGGACCATGCTTAACCTTGACCTCTTGGATAAGATGGGCAACCAGTACATTATTATTAGTCTGACTGATGTTTAGAAAGATTGAAGCAATGACATTTAAATGCATCATGCCGGATGAACTTACAGTATATGACCATGTTGGATCAAAACTCACTTGGAGGCCCCAAAGTTTGTTTAGATCAGATATTGATGTTCAGACTGATGATTCTGTAAACTCAGAACATTTGTGTGGCTCATTATTTTGTCTTTAATTTGTAAATCAGTATTTTCTCACCAAGTTTTTTTCTCAGCAACTACTCTTAAGAGCCATATCTGTCCCTTAGGGAAATCTGAGGAGATTAGATCGAGTAAAAATAGATGGTGTTGAGGTCAGTTGGACCTTTTAAGAATGCTTGTACTGGGAAAATTTCCCACAGTTTATTCCTCTGCTGTCAAATAATCAATCTGTTATTAAATGTTTTTCCATTTGGCAGATGTTAAAGACTTTATTTGTTTGCCTACATTCACTCCATAAATGTTTTTGCTTTGTTTTATGAATATATTTATCTATATATTAAGGATGATTTAGTTAACTAAGACAAAAAACATGACAAAATGTTTGTTACCTGAAGTAAACTGAGCATTAAAAATAAAATATAAAAAATTTAGTTGAACCTGATGTACTAAAACTACAACTGAAATAAAAATCTACATAGACTTAATTAAAAAAAATGACTAGATCTAATTAAATTTCAAATGAAAATGGAAGATATAAAAATAGATACTAATCTGAATGATACTACAATAACACTACTGTAAGCATACAATTTCTCTCATTAAAAATAGAAAAATCATCAATTATGAATGAATTGATAATGCACACCTATTCAGCAGCCTAATTCCTCAGAATGTCTTCTGTTCATCTGAAAATGTTGATTGTTTACTCATTTTAATGGTGGATTGTGTCATTTCTGCAGTACAAAACTGCAAAATAATAATGAATGCTTTCAAACGGGTTTCCTGAACACTCCCCCTATCTGCCATTGGTTGGGCAGAAAGATAGCCCCGCCTCCAAACATATTCCGTTGGTTGCTCCAGTGTCACTAAAAAGCATAATTGAATGCTACTACAGTGTCAGGCTAAAAGGCATAATTAAATGTTTTAGTAAATTTAAAAAAAAAAAAAGTAAATATATGTAAGTGTTTATTGTGATAAATAATGATAATTAAACCAGATTTGTATTTATTCAGAATGAGTTAGTGAAAAACGAAAGCTGTGGTAAAACCTAAAGCATGTTTCCGAATAACTTGGCATTTAACATTTCCCCTGATACGGTTTTTGACTTGTCACTTTGGATCAGCGAGTGCTTTCCTTCTCTACATCTCTGTGTGTATGTGTGTGCGTGCGTGCGTGCATGCTTTTAGAATGAATTTGCACCTTTAAGTCGTTAATCACACACTTGCACTAAAGGTCAAAAATGACGAGGATGGATTTATTGTCATGTGGTAAATTCCAGACGTCGAAGCCTATTGATCTGGCACAAAAAAATTGCCTTCATGTGTCAGAAATTACTCAAATCAATCTAACAACACGTCTATGAAGTTTTGATGTATGAGGTCTAATTAAACATCTGATCTTGTTTTATAACATTATGCAACGTCACAGATGGGCGCTTTGCACTGAGCTAACATTGTGGTGCTGTACTGACCTCATTGAGTCACACTCTATGTTCAAGTTCATTGTTTAACCTTATGCCAAAGTCAAGTCCATTTACTTAGATACTAATGTACATACAGTTGAGGTCAAAAGTTTATACACCTTGCAGAGTCTGCAAAATGTTAATTATTTTACCAAAATAAGAGGGATCATACAAAATGCATGTTATTTTTATTTAGTACTGACCTGAATAAGATATTTCACATAAAAGACATTTACATATAGTCCACAAGAGAAAAAAGTTCAAAAGTTTACATACAACTGATTCTTAATACTGTGTTGTTACCTGAATGATCCACAGCTGTGTTTTAGTTTGTTTGCTTTGTTTAGTGATAGTTGTTCCTGAGTCCCCTGTTTGTCCTGAACAGTTAAACTGCCTGCTGTTCTTTAGAAAAATCCTTCAGGTCGCACAAATTCTTTGGTTTTTCAGCATTTTTGTGTATTTGAACATTTTCCGTCAATTACTGCTTGATTTTAAGATCCATCTTTTCACACTGAGGACAACCGAGGGACTCATATGCAACTATTACAGAAGGTTTAAACGCTCACTGATGCTTAGGAAGGAAACATGATGCATTAAGAGCCGGGGGGTGAAAACTTTTGAAATTTAAAGATCAAGATCATTTTAACTTATTTTGTCTTCTGGGAAACATGTAAGTATCTTTTGTAGCTTCTGAAGGGTAGTACTAAATGAAAAAAAAAAGATATTTAGGCAAAATAAGAAAAATGTACACATCTTCAATCTGTTCAAAAGTTTACACCCCTGGCTCTTAATGCATCGTAACCGTTTGAACCTTCTGTAAGTGTATATTTCAGAAGAATAGTGGACAGTTTAACTGTCCAGGACAAACAAGGGACTCAAAACTATCACTAAAAAAAAAGGTAACAACACAGTATTAATAATCACGCTTATGTAAACTTTTGAACAGGGTCATTTTTATAAATTCAACTATTTTCTCTTATGGACTATATGTAGACGTCTTTTATGTGAAATATCTTATTCAGATCAGTACTAAATAAAAAACATGCATTTTGTATGATCCCTCTTATTTTGGTAAAATAATTACCATTTTGCAGATTCTACAAGGTGTATGTAAACTTTTAACTTCAACTGTATATGATTTGATAGATCTAAATGTTTTATATTTATGCATATTTTTATCAAAAAACACATAATGTGGTACTTCGTGGTATCATCTAAATGAACTGGGTTTATTCGAGTTAGAAATATGATTTAATATGACTGAATCAAACTGACTTCAGCTGGTATGCTTAATGTGAGTCTATTTTTGTTCTGTAATGGACAGTATCTTTCCATCACTCTCCTCTGGGTATGTGCAATGGGCTGTGCACTTCCTGCAAATACCTTATCATCAATATCAGGGTATTGTGGGAAATTGATCAAAGCAGTTCGGCAAGCACTGCATCAAAAACATACGTGACTGGATGCCACAACATTTGATGCACACAAGCATGTGGGCGTGACTCTGCATAACAACATATTTGGTATTCGTTATTTCAGAAATTAAATCTGTACAGATAAGAGCTTGCTCCCTACATAATTGTGTTGCGTCATGTTGTACGAGGCTGCAGATTATTCATTTAATCATTCCGTTGTTTTGGTAATCTGTCAATTTCTTGGCTAAAACCTTGCATAAACAAGCTATAGCCTTTGATCTTTTATCAGATATTTTTACAAGCTGCTGTCCTCTGATGCTATCGCTTTAATTAGGTAAAACCACTGAAAACATTTCCTGAGCTGCTGGACTCTACATAACTGTGGACTGTTTTGCTTTAGAAACAAAATGTGCGTATTATGTAAATAGCCATGTCAAACAGAAAGAAAAAACGTTGATAAACTTGAGTTTACAAACAGACAAATAGCATGCATATTCTTTTTAAAATGTAGCTTTTTTCAATCCACATTGCCTGTGTTCAACATACAGAACATTGTATATAAGGAAATTGATACTTTTTTGAATAAGGGATGCATTGAATTGATCAAAAAATACATTAAAGACATTTATAATGTAATAATTGATTATTACTATTTCAAAATGTAAAACAAACACAGCAACTACACAAAAACACTTTTTTCGACAAAAAAGTAGTAAAATTATTTCATATATGAAAATGTAAAATATCATGCAGTAAATACAGTATATGGATCAGTTAAATACTTCTTTGGTGAGCACAAAAAAGATTTTGTTATTCAAAAACATGTTTCAAACCATTGAATATATATACCACATAAAATTGAGAAACCTTTTGACTTTTGTAAACCGTTTTTGTGTGTGTGTGTGTGTGTGTGTGTGTGTGTGTGTGATGCACGTGTTCATTCATGATCGAGATAAATGGTGTAAAAAGTGAGTTATTAGGCTGAAATGTACAGCCTACGCAATTTAGTGAGCAAAAAGGTAAAAGCAAGTGCGTAGGGTTTCTACCACGCATTAGGAAATGCATTATAATAAATTGAATTCTTGGTATTTTACAGAGCACAGAAAGAACATCATTCTCATGTTCTTGTGACTCGACACATAAATGCTTTAAAATTTCTTCCTGCGGAATATATGCAATGAGCTGTTATTCACATCCTCCATGCATGTTTCTTCAGATGAAAGAGAAAGGTCTTCAACATTTATGACAACAGACACAATGGTACTCAGTTTTGTAGACTTGTTCCCCATTCGAAACTGTTGAACTGGTAAACAGTGGGAAATGAGTTGGGTGCCCTGTGCTCTTTTCTTGTGAGGAGTTGTAAAGAAGTCTTTTATCAAAACTGTTTCTCTGACAGGCTATGCAGGATTTCTTGTGAAATATTAATTTAGCCTGAGATATTACACTGTAAAAAAAACAATTTGTTCAGTTAACTTTAAAAAAATTGTTACCTGGCTGCCTTAAAATTTTAAGTTCAGTCAACTCAAAAAACATTTATTCAGCTTGAAATGTTAAGTTGTACTAAGTGACAACTTAGATACTTGAGTTGATTCAACTTAAACTTTTAAGGCAGCTGGGTTACTTACCTTGCTTTTAAGTTTAACAAATACAAATATCTAAATTGTCACTTAGTACAGCTTAACATTTCAAGTTGACTACACTTATTTGAGTTGACTGAACTTAAAATTTTAAAATTTTTTAAGCTGACTCAACAAATTGTTTTTTTTTTTTTTTTTTACAGTGTAGACAGATACACAAAGCTCTTCTAAAAACCATGTCACTGTCCACGTCACACTTAGTGATTCTCAAGAAGCTTTAATGTCTTTTATTTCCTTGTTTTTTCTTTTTCCAAGTAACGAATAATGGTGTCAGATTTTGGGCACATTGTCCAGATTGTTACATGGCTAATTAACAAGTTAATAAGTGAACAAACAAGGATTTGAGTTGAAATCATTTTAGAAATTTACCAAGACAAACATTATTACAGACATCATCGGAGATCATTTTTTACTACGGTTAGATCGCTGTCTCCATGCCTAGACAATTAAGATCCAGCGCTGGACGCCAGATCCCGTCAGAAAATATCAGTTTGTCTGGTATCAGAACAACTCGTCAGCAGAGTAGTCACCATTCAAAAGCAAATCAGATAATGGTAATACACATGCATTGAAATTCAACTATTGAGAGAGAACCGAGGACAATTCTCTTAAGGATCTTGTCCTTTGAGATTTAACCAAAATTACATCACTGTGACCTTCTAGTTAATTCACATCATGTCATGTTTGACCATATCTTGCAGCATGGTGATAATAAACCACTCATGAATTGGCCTGATTGATTTTGTATGATAAAAATATGACTTAAAAATACCCATGTATATGTGTTATAAACAATATAAAAATCTTTCGTAGCTCAGAATGTCTCTGAGCTAGTTAGTTCTGTTCTTCCCGAAGAACCATCTTGAGTTTGAAGATTGCGAAATTCCATCTCTCTCTCTGACGTTCCCTGAAGTTCCTGTTATTCTGTTTGCCGTTGTTTGTCGACACAAACTGTCCCCCTTATGATAAGGCTCGAACCTCTCAGCGAATTTCTGGAAGGTCACTGACAATGATCTGCGAAAACACAAAAACAAGAGAACAGAAAAAAAAGACTGTTCTTTTTGAAAAACAAGATTGCTTAAACTTCATTGGAAGTTTAGTCATTAAAAAATTAGGTTCTTCCCCATGACTCCTTCTTACAGCATTTTGCAGAGTCTCATTCAAAATGAATGAGCAAATTCACAATGTCTAATATCTATCCATTTAATTTTGGCTAATAATTCTACATAATTTGGATCTGAAGGGGTTGCTAATGATAAACTTATTTTTGACAGAATTCTATGTCCGCCCCCCTCTGGAGGAGGTTTGCACATATCCTAAAAGCCTGAATTCAAACCTTTGCCTGATTGCCTCAGTTAAAACCAATCGATGTATCAGAAGAAAATCTGAATTAAGTGCACACCTGCCATAGCAAGATCTCTCAACTGAGCCGATAAATTCATATTATGCACAGAAATAATAGAAGCATATCTAACCATGTTAGCACTTACGTACCACATTTGTCAATATGATCTCAGAGTGTGATTAACTCTTTCAAATGAAGAATGTCATTGTTGGTAGTAAGAAAATCCAATGAAGTCCACAGACTTCGTGACATACCTGACCATTAAAGTGTGTTTCCCCTGGTCAGAATCAAGTGTCTGACACTCCCATCAGGGAATGATGTCTCAAACCAATATTTAGCCATCAATACAGCAATGCTTATTAATAGTGAAAATTTTGCCAACTATAACCAAAACATCCCAGTAACTCTGGCATTTTTAAAGAGTCATAAAATTACAAATTCACAAAACAGCCCTGAGGGTGCAGGTTTTTCCATATAAATATAATAGGGTTGCCAAATTGTGTTTTTGACGTCACGCATCCGTTAACTTCTTCCGCGTGTTTCCTAACAATCCCCTTGCCCATATTGTTTAAACATGAACAAATTAAAAACACCTAAGTGACAGACACACACTATGTGTCTGGTGCGACCAGGAAAGGAAGCAACATTCAGAGCTTATTATCCATCTGATAATTTAGAAACAATCAAATCCACAGATTTGTGTCTTGACCTTATCTGTGAGCTGTGAGTGAGGAGTTTCTGTGCGCAGCTGACATGCCTGAGCAGCAAAGATTTCTGCCGTTCATGCAGCGGCAACCGCAGCATGCCTGGTCAGCGAGAGTCATCCGTCTCACCTCTTAATGAGAAACCACTCTGCAACACCCAAAGGCACAATGGGAGTCCATGTAGATTTCAGCATTTCAGCTGTTTTGCCATTTGCCAACTCACATTTTGAGCAACCAAATTAACTGACACTGAGACTTTTAGTCTGTAGTTACTGCTCAACCTGCCTTGCATTCCCCATTGTTCACAAAAGATGAACAGCGCAGAAAATCAAATTTGAATTTAGAGTTCCAAATTGTCTAAATGTTTTTTACCCTTAAAAATTTCTTAAAGAGCTCTGCACCATCTTGACTGCACCATCTGGAATTAGTTCAGATGAAACAAACTCGATTTCCCAAAAATGATGTTTGGAAATTTTAGCATCATGGACCACTTGGCACACGTCCTGCTGCTCATTAGTCAATAATCCAACGCAATGCATTTACAAAGTGTAGACAGCAAATAGTTAACATCAAACATTACAAAGACCTGCTTTGCAAAGCAAAAAAGACTGTCTGAACTGTATAAACAAGGCAAAGGCCTTGAGTCATTATATGAGTTGCGGAGACTAATACCCCTCTCATAGTTACTCTGCTTTTCCCATTCTTAGGTTAACACAGATGTCATGTAACCAATGCAAAATCTCTGCCGCTGTATCTGATATATCTAGTGCGAATGCTACTTGTGTCAATTCCTCAAAAACTATTTCAGCTTCAGGAGTTTAGTCACTGAGCCCTGAACTTAACAAATTGAAGAAAACTGTTTAACACTGCAGTTTATCTGCAAAACTTAATCCAACTACACCTGTAGTTACATCCTCAAAAGAATCTCAGCTCTGAATAGTTCCAGAAATCAGATGTGTCCTAGCATCTCACAGCAGCTAGATGTGACTGATACACCAGTAAGGTGTTAAAATCAAAATCTTCCAAAATATATTAGCAAAGACTGGTGAAATAGCGGTTACACTGTTAAACCCAAAAAATAGCTAGTAGCATTGACCAAAGTCCATTAGCAACATCAGTTACTAAAAACCATTGTTGTCCTAGAAATCTCAAAAATGACCAGTTTCACGTCATTGAACTTTGTAAAAATAACCTGATGAAATCAGTCTTTTTCAGAGTCTGAGACAAGATAATTTCTCATTCAGCTGTTGTCTTTCAAGCTGATAAAACTAGGGGAGCAAGATTCAAATTCCCCCAAATTATTCACAGATATAAATATAGCATATAAATATGTATATAATCACTCCAGGGTTTTTTTGGAGGGTTTTAGACTGCAAATCAAGATTCACACCAGCTTTGACGCTAGCACTCTCTGCTCATGCTATATCTTTGCAGCTATCGCAATAATAATTCAACAGTGAGATTAGTGTCTGCATCACATCTAAACCCATTAAATTTAAGAATTTCAGAGTTATTTACCCTACTGTTAGTGATGTGCTTCCCACACGCAAAAACAAACATCCTCAAGCTTTTGTTCAAACTTGTCCCATTTTTTGCCCAGATTCTCTTTACCTTCACAGCAATTACGTTAGCATCTGTTTAATCTGACAAATATCTTTAAAAATTTTAAAACATTTTCAACATTTTTTGAAAACCTGTTGTCCTTACGTTAAAATGAGAACACCTTTCAGCACTGTAATTGTATGTTTAGCAACTATTAATCATGTGTTACTGCTTCTGTTTACTGATCTTAAAAAGCTCATCCAATTGTTGTCAAAGTTAATCATCTCATCTATCTTAACATCTGACCACTCCATAACTGTAGAAATGATATCATCTGACCCAGTAGCTTAGCTACCAAT
>JAHKKF010537263.1:0-10395 GCA_019740295.1 Labeo calbasu
AAAAAAAAAAAAAATATATATATATATATATATATATATATATATATATATATATATATATATATGTCACGCTGTTGTGTGCGGGGAATGAGCCGAAGGAGCAAGGAGGTCCACAGGGAAACAGGAACAAACAGGAAACAGCAGGGAACCAGCAACCACAACGTAACTTGACAAAGAAACATACAAACTGAAGGAAAGACAATTAAGAACCGACGATCTAACAGAGGACACAACCAAACTTAAATACATGGAAACAACCAATCAGGGGGAGACAGGTGAACAATCAAACAGGGACGTAAATAATAAGAAACAGAACAGGAAGACCAAATAAGGGCAACACAGGGAAAACACACTAAAACAGTCCAAAAGGTCTGACAATATATATATATATATATATATATTAGTATATACTGACAATATATATATATATATATATATATATTAGTTTATTTGTTTCTTGTGTTGGCACAGAGAGAAGGAAGTGCTGAAGAAGCGCCTAGAAATGTTCTCTGTGAGTCATCCAGATGTAAAGCACATCAGGATCCTGGTAGCTGGACAAGTCGGAGCAGGGAAGTCCAGTTTTATTAATTCTGTCAACAATGTCTTCCGAGGAAGAATCACAAGTGAAGCACTAGTTGATCAAAGTAGTGGCAAAAGTTTTACAAGAATTGTAAGTATTATTTTCAAATTATTTAATGTGCAGTATGAGCGTTTCGGCAATGTGTACATTGATTTATGGTTTCCTTTCTTCTGTATTGTTTCATAGTTGAAATCACACAGAGTCAGAGGTGCAGATGGTGATTTGCCTTTTGTCTTGACTGACATAATGGGTTTACAACCTGATGTAATGGAGGGGTCTCAGCCAGAAGATATCATCAAAGCCATACATGGACATGTGAAGGATGAGTACAAAGTAGCAATGGGCGATATGCTCAATTTTCATACCGTCCTATGGTTAGCCAGTGAGATTGCTGATACTCAATATTATCGTGCTAATTTATTTAATTATTTACTTTGTTTCATTGCCGGCAAATGAACCAACACCAGCATAAGGCTAAAAGCTGCCTAATGTTTTCAATATGATTTGTTTAACATGATAACAATTTAATAAAAACATTGTAAGTTACTAATGCTTACATTTCCTTAGTTATTCAAAAATCAGCTACAGAAAATGAGCAAAAACTTTTACTTTATCGAATAACATCATCACCGACTATAGCCTAGCCTAGCCTAGCCTAGCGTGAGTTTATGCATTTTAAAAAACACTCCTGGTACCATAAGTGAATACAATAGTTAAATCACTGTATGATGAATAAATTCACCCCTTATTTACACTGCACACATCTGTGACGCGAAGGGGGGCGTTACCCCAAATGAGTTACTGTGCCCCCCTTTTCCATCCTCTCACCTCCTCGCTGAACAGGATTGATTTCAAAAGTAAAAGTAAAACCGGAAAAACAGGGTGCATAAGAAAGCGATTGCACGCTTTCGTGAGCATCAGCAGCTGCACGCAATTACAGATTGTTTACAGAAGGTTTGTTCATGTGATATTTTCATATTTTAAATCTTAGTTCAACGAAGAGGAGCCGCTCAGTCACACCAGTGAAGATTACGTCAGTGACCCTTTACTGTCTGATCAGGCTTTCTGCCTGGTTTATGTTGTGGATGCAAGAACAATCGTTTACCAAAATGAAAATTATCGACTTATTGACAAATTGAGGATTGTCCGCAAAAGAATCAGTGCTAAAGGTGAGATTGGCCTATGAATATATAATTTTAGTTTACATTTTGAGAAAGTTGTTTTGTTGTTACAATCTGCTTTTCCCCAATACGAAGGTGAAATTTCAAACACACACACACACACACACACACACACATATATATATATATAGGGAGGCCGTGTCTCCTCTCGTCAAAATTGGATGAGAAAATAATCAATACTACAAAAAAAAACAAAAAAACTATGCAAATATGACATGAAATACAACTAAAAGTCACTCGTTTTCATAAAGTAACACTGCCCACAAGGTTACACCTGCAGGTAAAGTTACAGAGGAGGCATGCCTTGACTTTCTACAGAGACTCCTTAGCGTGCCATGACTTTTGGATATAATTGAATATGATCGGTTATGATTGGATGTGATTGATTTGTGCGATAAATTCCGCCTCTTGTCTTCGTGCAAGCTTTCGCCCTGAATGAAGAAAATTATGGCGTTATTGACTAATTATAGAGTAAGTAAACAACAAGCTTAGATATCACTGCTTTGTGTCACATCAAAATGAAACATGAAATGGCTTGAAATTGTGATGACTGTGTCAGTTTTTAGTGAGTGACTATTAAAAATACAATTACAAGTTATTTACAAGTGCAAATACCCTGCCTTGTTGGCAGAGGTTATTTACACTAACTCCGCCCATCAACATGTGACGTTGGGCGTGTCACAGTACAAAAGAGATTGCTTAGTAGCAGCTTTAGTGGTGCAGAGGATAAAGAGTTTGGCTAAAGAGGATAAAGTCATTTTTTACATGATCGTCTGGGGTCTAATTCCGCGTCTTGCCGAAAATTTTTTTTTTTTTTTTTTCAAATCAGATACCACATCAGAAAGGCATGCATTTTCAATAATAATGAAGGAAATAATCGAAAAGTTGAATTTAAAGTATCGGGTAAGCATAGGGAGGGATTTATTGTCCCAATAATGTGGCATTAATTTAATAATTTGAATTTAAATGATAATTACACTCAATATATTATTATTGCATATTGTTTTATAATGTACTACAATACTGATGTGCAGATAATTCCCACTATTTGCAATAAGTAGTATAAATAGCAGAAAATCCTGCTAGGTGTGAACAGTAAATCTATAGTTAGATTCTATATAGAATCTATAGCTATTTGCACTTAGTGTAAACATTAAGTGTAACAGGGACATGGATAATATATAAATATATAATAACTGCAGTTTTTATATATATATATATATATATATATATATATAATAACTGCCTCCTCATTTTAAAACACCACTGCACGCCACTGATATACATATGTTACGAATCTGGTCGGTGACCTGCGGTCCGCTCACCACCAGATGTCGCTCTCACTCCATCATTTCACACAGACTGTTGTATTACACCCCGCACTCCATCTCCCGTCATGCAGCGTGCTGGTTGGGTCAGCACCTGGGAACAATCAGGCGCGCTATAAAAGTCCCGGTCTTTCCAATGCAAGCCACGGAGTATTGTTGTTGTTATTTTCCATTGTTAGCATTTCCTAGTTTCCTTGTTCTCGAGTTCCTAATTCCCTGTGTTTAGTTTCCCTCGCCTGGCTCCCCCGTTTTCGACTGTTCGCCGCCTGCCTATTGGACTCTCGCTCGTGTTTATTGGTTTATTCTCCTCGCCCAGCCCCTTACGGATTACGTTCGCCACGGATCGACCCTCGTCTGTTTCACGGACTTTTATTGTGCATCGACTTCATTATACCTGCCTGCTATTGTTGTTTGACCCTGCGTGTTCAACCATGTATCTGTCTCGTCCCTTAAATAAAAGCTCGCATATGGATCCGCTCGCCTCTCGCCTCACTCATCCCGTAACAACATATATATTTATATTACTTTCATATTAATTAATTAAGTTATGTTATATTACTTAAGTATGTAAGTAATATAACATAATATATAAAAGTTTGGAAACCCCTTGCAGAATCTGTGAAAATGTGAATCATTCAAACAAAATAAAAGAGATCATTCAAAATGCATGTTTTTTTGTTTGTTTGTTTTTTTTTTATTTTTTATTTAGTACTGCCCTGAGTAAGATATTTTTATATAGAAGATGTTTACATATAGTCCACAAGACCACAAAATAGCTGAAATTATTCAAATAACCCCCTTCAAAAGTTTTGGAACCCTTGGTTCTTAATACTGTATGTGGTTACCTGGATAGTTAAACTGAGCACTGTTCAAAAGCTTTTGAACAGGATGAAGATGTCAATTTTTTTTCTTATTTTGTTGAAGTATCATTTTTTTTTACATGTAGTACTGCCCTTCGGAGGCAACAGAAGATACGTTCATGTTTCACGGAAGACAGATTAAGTACAATTTCTTAGATCTTCAAATTCAAAAAGTTTTCACCCCTGGAGCATCAGTGAATGTTTGAACCTTTTTTAATAGTTGTGTTTGAGTCCCTCAGTTGTCGTCAGTGTGAAAAGATGGATCTCCAAATCATACAGTCACTGCTGGAGAGGGTTCAAATATGCAAAAGTTGTTGAAAAACTGAAGAATCTGCAGGACCTGGAGGAATTTTCTAAAGAACAGTGCTCAATTTAACTGTTCAGAACAAACAAGGGACAAACAATCATCACAAAACATAAAACAGTTGTAGGTCATCCAGGTAACCACACACCATATTAAGAACCAAGGGTTCCCAAACTTTTGAAGGGGGTTATTTTAATAATTTCAGCTATTTTTTGTTCTTGTGGACTATATGGGAACGTCTTTTATGTAAAATATGTTACTAAGGACAGTAATAAATTAAAAGAATAACATGCATTTTGAATGATCTCTCTTATTTTGTTACAAGTATTCACATACTGTGTATACCTTGTGTATGTATGTATAGATGCAAAAGTCCATCTGAGTTTTTTTTTGTTTTGTTTTTTTTTAATAAGCATTTTTATCAGGCTCCTATGTATAGGTTTCTACCTAAGTACCGGTACTTCTGAATGGGCTAAGGCTGGGATTTAGCGAGTTTGTCTCTTCATATATATATATATATATATATATATATATATATATATATATATATATAGGGTACANGTACCGGTACTTCTGAATGGGCTAAGGCTGGGATTTAGCGAGTTTGTCTCTTCATATATATATATATATATATATATATATATATATATATATATATAGGGTACAACGGGGCTAAAGGCACACCTTAAGAAAAAATGTGCCGTTCATTGCTCTTAAAATATATAATTGCAGAAAAAAATGCAAAAAAAAAAAAAAATCGATCTTTTGTATTGAACATTTATGGAGCAATAGATTTTTTGTGACAAATTATACAAGTCGTTTATTTTGATTTTAAATCTTATAAATGTATGAGGTGGCAAGGGGGGGCTTTAACCCCACGCACGGGGTAAAAGGCGCACCAGCATGGGTGTAGCGGAGTGACTATGAGAGGTGTGCAGATCCATTTGTGAGCTTTATTCAGAGACATGGTCGTTTAAACAGGCAAGGGTCAGACATTGGCAAACAGGTATTTAGAAATCTAGACAAAAGAGTAATCCTGAGACAGACGTGGGTAAAGCAATGGTGAACGTAATCCAAGGGGCAAGGCAAGCGGGGCACTTTTTTACCCCAAATACAACACTTTTACATATTCTTTTGTTATTTAAAAACTGTTGCTGTAATCTTAAACAAAACTGAAAATCATTAAGAAGACCTTTGTCTCAAGATATATTGAATAATTTTAGCGATTCTCATTTGCTACTTAAATATACATTTTAAAAAACATCTAATATTGGATCAACTAAGCACAGAATCAACTTAGCGCTGCAGCCCACGATCGCGTCAAGAATCAGACAATTTTGCACGTATATCTTGAAAAGCGAATGTTTCAGAAAGTGCTATGCCACGTTTTTGTGCCATCTAGTGGTTTATAGGAAAATGATATCAAAGGCGTTTTCAGCTCCCCTGTATCCTAATTTTATCATTTTATAGACCACTAACATTGCTTCTATGCAATCTCTGTAGATATTCCTCAAGTGATCATCATGACTAAAGTGGATGAAGCATGTCCACTGGTGAAAAATGACCTACAGAAGGTATACTACAGCAAGAAGATCAAAGAGAAGGTAAATCATGCTATTTAATGTCCTTCATGTGCTTTACTTCCTGGAACTATCATGTTTGAATTTTGAGCTGTTTATGAAATTTGTTGAATCATCTCATTTTTTTTTTTTCAAGATGCATTTGTGCAGTGAGTTGATTGGGGTGCCAATGAACTGCATCTTTCCAGTGAAGAACTACCATGATGAGATCGACACAGATGATGATGTTGATGTTCTGATTCTAAAGGCTTTTGACCAAATTGTAAACTTTGCTAATGATAGACTGAGGAAGGCTGCTTCCAACTGACACAAACTTTATGCATGCTCCTAATGCTGACAATATCCCTCTGCCCAATAACAGAGAAAACAGCACATGGAATGCATATTGATGACATTTAACAAAAAACTATATATGCATGCACAAAAGAAATTGTTCCATATACTCACGCTTCAAGGCAGTCTTTCAGAAGCCTCAGTGTTAGTAATAACATATAGACCTTTTTCCTGAACGATAAGCGACGCCATTACAAATTCTAAGGTCCGATTGGGTGCTCTTCTGTTCCGGTCTCCACAGAAACCCATTCGAATAGCACCCATCTGTTTTTAATGTAGCTAACATTGGCAGCTTTGTGTCATCTACACACTCTTTAAACTTTGAGGAGTGAGGCACTGACAAATGATGGTCATTGTGACATTGCAAAGTGATGACGCTATGGAGCCATGTGCTTTTTAAAATATTTTACTAGTTTAACATTAAATTATCAGCTCAAAATATACGCTAATTTGACTAGAAACATTGGAGACTGGAGCTACAAAGCATCCTTCCGGGTAAGAGTCAGGCGTGACTTCCGCATTCAGGAAAAACGTATATATTATGATTTATATTTATTATTACACAATATTCCCCAATAACAACCATCATAATTAGCCAAATAATCATGTAAGCCATTTTAAACACATTGTAATACAGTTCAGGTCAGCATCCTTTATGTCAACAATGTAGCAAATTAATAAAATCAATTAAAATACTTGGATCAACTAACTGATTATGGTGGGTAATGGCTCTGACTCTGTATACATGACAGATGACATCAGGATGGTGGGAATGGGCTGGGAATGTAGCTGTGTGGTTAGGCCGTACTCCATCTTACCAAGAGTAAATGGCGAACCACACAGCAAAGGCACAATGTCCAGATACAGGAACATTAAACTATAAGAGAAAATGCTGCTTCTCTGAAACTAATAAGGTGAAGGAACTTTTTCTGCATCAAACATAAAACATTTATTAAGCTGGCTTGAGAAAGTTGGCTTGATCTACTATTTAATCTTCTCCTTCTTTTCCCAGAATCCTTTGCAACTAAATCAAGCTTTCTTTCTATGGCTGCGTCCGAAAGCCTAGTCAGCTGACGTGCTGCCTCGCTGCCTTATCAGGCAGTGACTTCGAAGGCTGCGAAGGCAACTCTAGAAACAGTTTCGGACAGACTTCAGAGGCAGCAGAACGTGACGCTGTTGCTAGGTTACCTAACGGTTAAGTTGTAGATTTTGTAGAAAAACGATCTTATACAGTTATATGTAAATGCTTTAATAATACATAAAGACCTCAATGTCATTACCCATTGAAGGTCTGTGCGTCAGAGAAGACGACTAGCAGTTACTTTTTGCTTAAAAAAATAAAAGCACTGATGCGAGTAATGTTGCAGAACAGGTCATTGTTATTAGTGGCTGTTATTATTGGTAGTATATTGTAAATATTATTCTTATTCACTACTCATTTGAACCCTTTTAACATTTTATTAAATACTATTATTACAAAAAACAATATTTATTATGTTTTTTACACTATTACGATTCATAAAGTATATCATGGTCAAGATCTCTTCTATTATATAAAGTAACAAGTCTAATTTAACCAGAATATCTTTATTTATATAGCCTATATGACGCACACGCACAGGATTGTGGGAAATCGAAGGCAGCGAAGGACACATCTTTGCTGCCTTCAAAATTCAATCAGAAGAAGGTACCTCCGGAGAAAGGAAGTGAAGCAGAATTAGAATTCGGACGTGCCTTGATGCCTTCCTGCCTTGGAATGCTGCCTCCGACGGCAGGATTTTAGAGCTTTCGGACGCAGCCTATGTATTATTTCTAATCCATTTAGACTCATTTAAACTCATCTAATATATCTAATATTTCTAATCTACTTAAATGATGCTAGCTATAAGCAAATCATGGTAAAAACCTGTTAGTAACATGCTAATGATGCTAGTCTCATACTAGTAATCTGCTAATCATGCTAGCAACATGCTAGTAACTTGTTAATCATGCTAGTAACATGCTAATCATGTTAGCAAAATGCTAATATCATGCTAATCATGCTAGAATCATGCTAGCAACATGCTAGTAACTTGCTAACCATGCTAGCAACTGGCTGGTAAAATGCTAATCGTGATAACAAAATGTTAGTAACTTGCTAATCATGTTAAAACAGGTTAATCATGTTAACAACATGCTAGTAGCATGTTAATCATGCTAGCAGCATGCTAGTAACTTGCTAATCATGCTAGAATAATGTTAGCAAAATGCTAGTAACATGTTAATCATGCTAAAAGCATGCTAGAAACTTGTTAATCATGTTAGAAACATTCTAGCAACATGGTAGTAACATGCTAGAATCATGCTAGTAACTTGCTAATCATGCTATCAACATACTAGTAACTTGTTAATCATGCTACTGACATAACATGCTAATAATGCTAACAAAGTGCTAATAACATTCTTATCATGCTAGAATCGTGCTAACTACATGCAAGTAACATGCTAATCATGCTAGAAACAGGCTAGTAACATGTTAATCATGCTATCAACATGTTAGTAATATGCTAGTAACCTGCTGATCATGTTAGAAATGTGTTAGTAAGCAACATGCTAATATCATGCTAATCATGCTAGAATCATGCTAGCAACATGTTAGTAACTTGCTAATCATGCTAAAACATGCTAATCGTGCTAACAACATGGTAGTAGCATGTTAACTGTGCTAGCAACATGCTAGTAACTTGTTAATCATGCTAGAATAATGTTAGCAAAATGCTAGTAACATGCTAATCATGCTAAAAGCATGCAAGTAACTAAGACCAGGATTAAACCAGCTAAGGACCAGCTTAAACCAGCATCAGAACATACCTATCCAGCATCCCAGAATCAAAACATACCTACCAGCATATGCTGTTTTTTCACCAGGGGTAACTTGCTAATCATGCTAGCAACATACTGGTAATTTGTTAATCATGCTAGAAACATGCTAACAACATGTTAATTATGTTAACAACATGGTAGTAACATGCTAGAATGATTGTAGTAACTTGCTAATCATGCTAGCAACATACTAGTAACTTGTTAATCATGCTAGAAACAAGTTAACAACATGGTAATTATGCTAACAGCAGGTTAATGTTATTCTAATAATGTTAAAAATCATGCTAACGCATGCTAGTAACTTGCTAATCATGATAACAAAAGGTTAGTAACTGGTTAATCATGTTAAAAATGTTAAAAATATGCTAGTAACTTGTTAATCATGGTAAAATCATGTTAACAAAATGGTAGTAACATGTTAATCACGTTAAAAAACATGTTATTAATAGCTAATCATGTTAGAAACATGGTAGCAACATGGTAGTAACATGTTTGAATCATGCTAGTAACTTGCTAATCATGCTAGCAACTTACTAGTAACTTGTTAATCATGCTAGAAACGTGCTAACAGCATGCTAATCATGCTAACAGCATGCTAATAACATTCTATTCATGTTAGAATCATGCTAGCAACATGCTAGTTCTTTGCTAATCATGCTAGTAACATGTTAATTATGTTAACAACATGCAAATAACATGCTTATCATGCTAGCAACAGGCTAATAACATGTTAATCATGCTAACAACATGTTAGTAACATGCTACTACCATGCTGATCATGTTAGAAACATGCTAGTAACTTGCTAGTCATGCTAACAACATGCTAGTAGCTTGTTATTCATGCTAGAACCATGCTAGTACCTCATGAATCATGTTAACAGCATGCTAGTAACATGCTAATCATGCTAATAATATTTTAATAGCTTATAAAAATTCAAGCAATAAGCTAATTATGCTAAAACATGCTAATTATTAATTATGCTAAAACATGCTCAGTCATGTAAGCAATGTGCTAAATCATGCCAACAACATCATCTTTCATACTTTTGCAACTGCTTCAAACTTTCAGGCTAGGCTTTCTCAAGGTGTCTGGAAAAAATGTTTGGTGAAGTGATATTAATGTCCCAGAACATGCAGACTAAGGTAAATTGAAGCTAAGGTTGTAGTCCACCAAGATCCAGTCAAAACCCCCATTTCCACCGCAGGAACTTTCCCCAGGAACTAGGGACTTTGGGCCGGTGCTCTGTGTGTTTCCACTGCAGGAACCAGGAAAAGTCTCTAATAGACTTTGATTAAAAATTCTCAATGGTTTTGTAAAACAACACCCTTTTTACCTTGTCAAAATGAGCTCTGCAAAAATCATCTCA
>JAHKKF010537264.1:2755-14744 GCA_019740295.1 Labeo calbasu
ATACATTTTTTTGTGAGCTTAAGAGACTTTTTCAACAGTAATAAAAATCATATTGACCTCAAAAAAAAAAAGTAGTGTTTATGAAATAATTTACATGGAAAGAAGTTGATGTCTTAACTTTTTAGGTCAGAAATGAATGCAAAGTAAGCTGATTTAAAAATCCAGTAATTATGAGTGACTAGAAACTAATTTGTTAAATGGTAGGACCTTTGACTTTTGCACTTCATGAATTACAGCATCCAGCGGTGTTAAAATGTTCATAGCACTGAAATGAATCCAAATGTGAACTCAAAACAGTACCTTCCTATCAGCAGGGACCTTCCTAATTTCCACCGAAAAAAAAAAAAAAAAATTGGCAAATGAATATGAATTTGAAAAATGTCTTTCTTTCTGTTAATGAGCTTATACTCTGGTGATCTATCTTGAAAGTGTAAAAATAACACCTTAAATTAGAGACATTTTTAGACTGTCTCGTGTATTCTGAGTTTGTATAATTAAGGCCTTTTGCCTCAAATTCTGTTATGTTCTGCACTTACACCTCCGGATGGACGAAGTCTAGATAATAGATGACCTCCCTCAGCTTGTGTACCTGATGTCCTGAAGTCTTTGTTTGTAGTCAGGGGAATGGTCTGTTTGGCTTTACAACAGATGAGGTGTCTGCCTTCAGGCTGCTCCAGAGGTGGTGCTGCTATGCCCTCTCTTTTTTTTTTTTTTTCCCCCTCCTCAAAGAGATTGACTGAATGAAGTGTCTGTTCATTGTAGGCTGCAAATTGATAGTACCAAAATTCATTTTTTACACCATTTCCACTTCACATTTGAAGTGAGTGATTTTTGCTCACCCTTCGGAACTATACAGCCAGCGTTTCCGACTTCAAGTTGGATTCCCCGTTGTGAAAGTGGAACATCTATTTTTCCTGCTTATGTGACATTCTGTCTTTCGTCTCTTTCTAACAGTCCATCACTGGCTTCGCACACAGCTGCTTCCAGTACGCCATTCAGAAGAAATGGCCTCTCTACATGAGCACTAAGAACACCATCCTGAAGGCTTACGATGGCAGATTCAAGGACATTTTCCAGGATATCTTTGAGAAGTAAGAATGGTTTTATTTGCGCACTTCGGCCATGTGTTTTCTATGAGCGTGTGTTGCTGTGTAATTATGAGATTAGTGCTTTGAGATGCTGTCACAGCGGTGACATGTGAAACTATACTTTTCTACTACAGCAATTTAAATGCAAAATACTGAACGTCTTTTTTTGTGTTTCGTGGGTAGAAACTACAAGCCAGAGTTTGACAAGCTGAAGATCTGGTATGAGCACAGGCTCATCGATGACATGGTGGCTCAGGTGCTCAAGTCATCAGGCGCCTTTGTGTGGGCCTGCAAGAACTACGATGGAGATGTACAGTCTGACATCCTTGCTCAGGGTAAATAACATAGAATGTCTATTCAAAAAATAAATTGTCAGATTTATTATATTGTTTTATCGTATTGCACCCATGATCATCCAATTAGAACCAGAACTGTTTTATTGTAGTTTTTGATTTTAGCACTTCAAGTCAGCATTATTTATGGTCTAAACATATATGATTGTGTAAACAAAAGACAAAAAAGAAGAAAATCATGCAATGATTTTTAAATGCACTAGTGCTCGTGAAGCATAAAGGAGGATATTTGAACTCATTTTATTTGTGATTAAAGGATGTTGAATGTTGTCTGCAGGTTTCGGTTCTCTGGGGCTGATGACGTCCGTGCTCGTGTGTCCTGATGGAAAGACCATCGAGGCCGAGGCCGCTCACGGCACAGTAACCAGGCATTATCGTGAGCACCAGAAGGTTTGTCTATCTCTGTTAATTTGTGCATTTATGAGTTTATTTACTTATTTTTGCTACATATAATATTCTGCATACCAATTTAGGTTTGATATAGAAAATTCAGAGTAGTTTGTTGTTTTAAATTTCAAAACGAGAAACAACAACAAAAAAATGAATTATTATTATTGTAGTTGGGTTTTTTTTTTTTTTTTTTTTTACAAATGGTTTTTTAGATGCCTTATGCCATCTTGTGGTGAGAGGAAAAAATGACAGCCTTCGACTTGGGTCACTTTTTTTTGTTATATTAAATTTTTTAAATTTATTATTATGTTTATTTAAACGCTTTATATATGTGTATATATATGTATTTTTATTTATATATATATATGATAGAATTCAGAAATATAAGATATTTAAAATTAATACTTATATTTTTAGCAAGGATATATTAAATTGGTAAATTGATTAAAACTGTTTTTTTATTCATATATTTCTTGGGCACCAAATCAGCATTTTAGAACGATTTCTGAAGGATCATGTGACAGGAGTAATGCTGATGAAAATTTAGCTTTCAACAATTAAACTTTTTTTTAATTTTTTTTATTTAAATGTAATAATACTTATGATCAAGTAAATGCAGCATTTTATAATGTTTATTGTAATATTATTGTATAATGTACTGTAATTACATTGTGTAAGTATTAATTATAATATTATGTAAGTATTAATAATAAAAATGTATTAAAGTTTTAATGGTGACACTTTACAATAAGGTGTCATTTATTAACATTAGCTTATGTATTAACATAAGCAATGAACAGTACATTATTTGTTACTGTTAGTTAATAAATTCAGTCGTTCATTGTTTCATTGTTTGTCAGTTCACAGTGCATTAACTAATGTTAAAATAATTTGTGATTTTAATAATGCATTATTAGACACTAAAATGAACATTAAAATGATGTAGAAGTATTGTTTATTTTTAGTTCATGTTAATGTTAACTAATGAACCTAATTGTAAAGAGTTACTGTTTTTATATCTAAAAACCATGTTTTTTGTGACACTGGACCACAGAACCAGTCATAAGGGTTAATTTTTGGAAACTGAGATTTATTCATCATCTGAAAGCTGAATAAGCTTTCCATTGACGTGTGGTTTGTTAGGATAGGACAATATTTGGCCGAGATAAAACTATTTGAAAATCTGGAATCTGAAGGTGCAAAAAAATATTGAGAAAATCGCCTCTAAAGTTGTCCAAATGAAGTTGTAATTAAAAATAAAATTTTGAAATTTACAAAATATCTTCATGGAACATGATCTGTTTTTAATATCCGAATGATTTTTTTGGCATAAAAGAAAAATCTATAATTTTGACCCATACAATGTATTTTTGGCTATTGCTACAAATATACTCGTGCTACTTAAGACTGGTTTTGTGGTCCAGGGTCACATATGTACTTTTTAATTGGGTCCAAATTCAATCTAATTTTTTTTTTAAATCAGTATTTATCATAATTGATTTTAATTTCACTTTATTACACAGGGAAGGCCAACTAGCACTAACCCCATTGCCAGTATCTTTGCTTGGACCAGGGGCCTGGAACACCGTGGCAAACTCGATGGAAACCCTGACCTGATCAAGTAAGTCATTTGTAATGTATGATTAGGATAGCATGGGTGTTTTCAATGTAGCAGCATTTCTGTCATATTGGCAATGTTTAAACAAAAATGTAACCGTTAATCATTGTCCCATCCTGTGCAGGTTCTCTCAGACTCTAGAACGGGTGTGCGTGGAGACCGTGGAGAGCGGTGTGATGACCAAGGATCTGGCTGGCTGCATTCACGGTCTCGCCAAGTAAGTCAGCGAATTATTCCGTTCATGTAAAAAACGATCCAAGTGTAATGTCTTTGACCTCCATTAAAGGACTAGCCCTAATGATAAAACTGCTGACATCAGTTGTTACGTTTTCTCTGGCTAATATCATTAACATTTGTCTTTGTGTGACCACAGCTGTAAGCTGAACGAGCATTACGTCAACACCACAGACTTCCTAGATGCCATCAAGACAAACCTGGACAAGGCTCTGGGCAAATGAAGGACAACGGGCCCGGACACCGCGGAGAGTGTGTCTTTTTGTACCTCATTTTTAACTTAAAGGTCATGAATACAACGTAATGTATGAAGGGAGGAGTAATAAAAACATAGTGATGTTCCTAGCTGTTCTGTTAGCTAATCCTGCTGATGGGTGATCCCATCTCTTCCTGCACCTCCAGGGGTCTATTTTTGTAAGATGAAGTACTGTATGTCAGATACTGTATAAAACCACAGGAGAAAAAGAGAGCACAAAAGCCACATGAGAAACTCTCTAATAAATCTCTGCCACCTGGATCCTTGTTCTTGTGTGGTTCATCACAATACACACACTCCACACGGTTAAAGGTAAATAAATGTATTAATTTATAGTAATGTCCATAGCACAACGTTTAACATTTATCAACATTTTCACATCAGTGTGCAACAAAAGAATCAAAAGCTTATACAAAACTAAAACTCCTGCCTAGCTTAGAGCTAACAGCCCAAAATGCAAGGACACAACCATTTAAAACAACAATGCTGCATCAAATCTTATGTTACACATTAACATTTTGAGTTGCCTAGCTAGATGGAGAATACATGGTGAATTTCCCCAATCATTCTCTGCTGGGTCTCGAGCCCTGTCACATGTCGGCAGACTGTCGTTCATCACTCCTGAGCTCTGCGCAGGAATGATGGATGAGACACTCTCTTGCACACACAAGGGCAGTTAATATTTTTGTCCAGTGTTTTTAGGGCATCCTCGTCAAAATTCAACCAGTATTGGTGACTTTGTGAAAGATGCAGTGCATGTTACAAGGTTTTATGTTCAAGGAGATTAAAATGGATGTTAAATTGGATGAGGTTTGGAATAAGGTCGCTTAAGCCACAGCAAAAAAAATGATGCTAGAAGATTACCACATTTTAAAATGAAATGATTTTAGCTCACATAGTTAGCTAGTACGCAGTACACATAAGAACAGACTGCAAACTAATAAGACATTTCAGAGATTTATGAAGATGAAATATTTAACAGTTTTTTGGCTGACGCATGGCTTTGTGAAATATTGAATGCTTTAAAGGGACAAATCTTAGTTTGTATTATTACATTCATCCAACTTAAGATGGAAAAAATATATAATTTAGACACAAGATGGACCAAACAATGCACTTGGGTAAATAATGCAATTACACTCAAATTGAACTAAACCCATGGCTTAGCTTCTATATTTTTAACTTGAAATAAACCCCGTCCATCTGGAGCATTGGCAATGTATTTACACTTATGAATGCCAAGAACATGGAACAATAAATACTATTTGCAATAATGTAAAAACAAAAATCCAGAAGGCTATACAGTGATCAAACGCCATGGTCTGGCCCATTATTCTTTCCAAAAAAAAAAAAAACAGGCACTGAAAAACCGTCCCACAAACTCAATCAATCCACCGTGAGCTACAAACCACAAATTGCTGAAGAAGAATCTTAACAAAAGTCTCAGTATGTTTAAACACGAAATGCTGGGAAAGTTAAAATGTAGTGAGAACTATTTGCACTTTGTCAGCTTTGGTTAAGTCCTATAAAAGTGGTATCTAACTTGCTGGACAGTAAAACCACCAACAAGATTAAAGAGATGTTTGAATTTACTCACCCTCATGTTGTTTCTGTATTCATTTTTCTTCTCTTGAACACAAAATATATTTGGAAGAATGTTGGTAACCAGGCAGTTACTGGTAGCCACTGATTTCCACAGTATCACCGTGTCTACATCGGACGCGCGTCGCGACGCAACGGCTTGATACATCTGTTTACACCTGACGCGACAAAGCGACCGTTGCAGATCATATAAACGTTGTGTCAGTGCGTCATAAATAGAACGACGCATTAGTTTACTGTCGGGGATTTGTCGTGTCGTGTCGCGCCGCATCCAGTGTAGACAGCATCACATGTGTTCTATAGTATTTTGTCGTTCCGTGTCACCGTTCACGTCCGGTGTAGACACGGTGTATGGAAAATAAATATACTATGGAAGTCACTGGCAAGAGTTTGGCTACCAACTTGAGGGTGAGTAAATCATGACAATATTTTTATTTTTGGGTAAAGTATCTCTAACGTTCCAAAAAGACAGTCTTGGTTTGTCTGTGTTTTAAAGAGCTGTGGATTGTCTGTATAGATTAAGTGCCTTCTGTGCATATTGTTTCACTGCACCACTGCATGATATCCTTCTTAAGAACTGCACTGTAATGGGCAAAAGTGGAACATTTGTTTCACAAAGAATAGCACCTACACACACAGAGTCCTTTATTCTTCAGGATGGTCCCTAATGTGAAATGACATTGTTAAAATGAAGCTTCAATCTGCTATCACTTTTGTTTCACAGAGCCAAAATGGCTTCCAGTGTACATCCACTTCATGATGGCTATTTCCTCACTGGCTCATGTCAGAGCCAAGAGTACTAAAGAAATGACCATTACAGTCTTTTTTTTACCCCCTCACATTTTAGTCAGCTGTTTAAGTTGTGTTGTATCGGGCAGCAACCTTAGTGTAGTTGTAGTAGCTAATTTTGGCGAGTTTTGCCAAATCTTGTGCGTTGTTGCTGGCTAGATTCTCCCTCTCGCTGTAATCAAAGCTCTCTTCCTCGTAATCTTCCTGACCCTCTGCATCAGGCACGGCTTCTGAGGAAGGAAATGGAGAGACACAAATATAATAGCATAATTAGCTTTAACACTTTTTGGTTTTTCAGTATATATGCAATGTGAATTCAGGGGGTTATACTTTATACCAATACGTTTTCATTTTGTGAAATGAAATCATTGATAAAAACCTCTGATTCAGTCAAACGTACATCACACATCTTGGCATTTTTCTTTACACATAAACGACATACTGTGTACACAAAAAGTGAATTTTACATACAAAGTTAATACACGTGTAAATGCAAAGATGCGAATTTGTGCTGGGCGACATGACGTGAATTGGTTACCGTTTTTGCTGTGCAAAGTTCACCTCAATCTCATCTTAACGTGCAACTCAAGCGGAAAATTTGCATGATGTGTTGTCGCACAAGCCAATCAGTGAAGAGCTCATAAAATGGATTTTATTGTTTTTATCCACGCAAGTGACACGAAAAACATCCCGTGTGTAAACTAGAGCAAGTAATGCGATGCAAATTTTCGCTTTGCTTTTGGTGTGCACACACTGTCATATTGTTTTTATTTGCACGAGTGACAGAAAACATCCCGTGAGTAATCTAGAGTGAGGGAAGCGATGCAACTAGACACTTCTCTTTTGGTGGGCACACACTGTTGGACTAGCAAACTTGTACTAGCATCAGAATTTTTTTCTGCCATATAAGGACGATGAGAGGCGGAGTCTAACATCTATAAACCTCTAGGCTATACCTGTCTTGTTTCTAATTTTCTATAACACTGAGAACGGCAAGAGTCACAATTAAGTATAATCTGAGGTCAAATTTGCATATTGTTACCTTGTCCTTCAGTTGAGGTGTCCAGGATTCCATGTTTCACCTTCATGTGCCGACTCAAGTTGCCCTTCAAATTGAACTTGCTGGTGCAGTAAGGACACTTGAAGGGTTTGCTACCGGCATGAAGGTGCATGTGACCCAGCAGGTTATACATTCTGTTGAAGGACTTCCCGCACACCTACAGAAACCAATTTGGGAACCATTAGAGGTGTATGATGCACAGCCATATCAGGCAGAAAAATACAGTCTCCAGCAGGGTTATATTGGAGTAGAGTTCTTTGTACCTACCTTGCACTTAAAAGGTTTCACAGGCAAGTGGACAATCATGTGTGTTTTAAGCGTCTGCTTCTGAACGAAGGTCTTGAAGCAAACGTGGCACTGGAAAGGGCGCACACTGGTGTGAATCAGCATATGTCGCTTCAGGTTGGCGGAGAGGGTAAACTCGCGAGAACACACGTCGCATTTGTATTCCTTCATACCCTGAGAGAGAAAGACAGCGAAAATATATTTAGAGGCGATTCCATTGCGACCAAAGTAACTTTTGTAATTAGCGGTATACTTTTTTTTATTTGTTTTTGAGAGCGGGTGGAAAAATGATTTATCACTGGCATCAGCTGAATGAGAAAAAGTGGTTAGTTGTCATAAGCGCAGCTGAATCCATCAGTAGGGTGCCTGTCTTGCTTGCTCACTGGAATCCATAATACAGAGCAACAAATTCACACACACACTTTATTCACTGTTGTTATCGCAATGCTGCAGGGTAAATAGATTTGTGTATGCAGCGCAGTGCGAGCTCTGATGCTCCACCAAGCTAAAACATTAACAAATGAAGAGGGTTAAACATTCTCTCGCCTTAACAATTTGACTATTCAATGAACACTTCCAGTGTATCCATGGAATACTGCTGTCCTAACACACAAGGAAACTCTCTTTCCATTGAAGAATGCAAATCTACACTACAAGGCCATACGTGTGTGGGCTACCCCTTATGTTTGGCCCCTTAATTTCAGTGAGGACAATTCTAGAGAATTATGTGCTTCCAACTTTGGGGAGAGCCCCATAGTTCTTGCACAGGTAAAATAAATACACAGTGGGGTTTACTGAGTCTGATGTGGAAGAACTTGACTGCCTTGCACAAAACTCAGACCTGAACCCCAATAAACTCTGTTGAGATAAATTAGAACAACAACTTTGACCGGGCCACATCACCTAAGATCAGTGCCTGATCTGCTTGTGTCTGAATGGGACCCCACATCTAGTAGAAAGCCTTCCCAGCAGAGTTAGAGATGACCAACTCTCTATTATTGGCAATTAAAAAGCACAAACAAATGCAATATTTGTACCCAACTAACTGGAAAGATTCAGTGTTCTCATTTAGGAGCGACAATCGTTATCTCTAATAGCAAAAAATTTAACAGAGTTCAAACTAGACAACTGTTGATGTAAACGCTGAAGAAATGACTAACTGCCAATGTGTTTTTTGTTTATAACCCTGCTGACCTGTGACACATTCTGTTTACTGACACTGCAGTCATGACGAGATGAATCATTTTCATGGAGAGTGAGAAATGAAAGGAGGAAGTATCAGCTTGTGAGAGACACTTCACTGCACAAAGCACACACAAAACAAAACAGCTCCATACTAGTGCAAGGACAGGGAAACGGGACGAGTTAATGGCAGGGTAGGATGGCTGGAAGGGACTGACAGAGACGGCTCCATTTACACAGAAACTTGTTGCGGCAATACCCGAGATGACACATTAACCTACAGTTCTATGGGAACATGTAGTGGTGGGAAATGTAGGATCTGAAAGTCACTGGGGAGTCATTTCTAATAGGATGGTTGTGGGAATATTACAAAAACTAATGAGGTTTAAGTACCTTGTGTTCGAGGGCCTGCTGTGTCAGTACCTTGTGTGTAAGCATGTGCTGCTTCAGGTGGTGGATCTGCACGAACTCCATGCCGCACTCCGAGCAGACATAGGGCCGCACGTTCTGGTGCTTCATCAGGTGATTCTGGAGCTGGCTACGGTAGGCGAAGGACTTATGACATTCGGTGCACTGAAAGGTCGTCGGGCCCTGGTGGCTGACCTGGTGGCGCTTGAGGTGGGCGTGAGTGGGGAACTCCATGCCGCACTGCGTGCAGACATGACAGTGGCCGCTCTCGTGCTTGGTCTCATGAGTACGTAGCTCGCTGGGATAGGCAAATCCTCGGCCACAGAAGCGGCAGCTGTAAGGCTTAACGTCGCTGTGCTGCAACATGTGACGTTTAAGGTGACTCGTCTGGGTGAAGGCTTTCTTGCAGACGGTGCACTTGTGTGGCCGCGTCCCTTGGTGCGTTAGCAGATGCGTCTGAAGATGGCTAGGCTGCTTGAAGAGCTTTCCACAATGCAGACACTCGTGTGGTTTGATGCCATTGTGACCAAGGATGTGCGTGACCAAGTTGTACTTGGAAGTGTAGGACTTCTCACACATGCGGCACTTCCAACGTTTGAGACCTTCGCCCACATCCACACAGTAGGATTCGTCAATTTGCACGTTAATATCTAGCCGGTCGATCTGCATCCGTCTGCCCAAGGAGTTCTCACCCTCCGTCCACATCATGTTCTGTCCGCCTTCCTCATACTCTCCCGGCAAGCCCATCTCAGCAGCTTCATACGCTGTCACACTTGACTCATAGTAGCGCCTCATTGCTGGGCTCACATCCTCCTCTGTGGTTTTCAGGTTCAGTGCTCTCTCCTCCACTTCCTCCTCCTCTTCTTCCAGTTCCTCCTCCTTTCCCCGTGCTTCCTCAGAAGACTCCCCCAGTGCTTTACCATGCCCAACAGGGCTTTGGTGGGCTTGCGTCTGAGTGTCAGAGTCAACCTGTTGGCTGGTTGGCTCCCTCGAGGGCTCAGGGTAGCCTTTGTTACACTGCTCTTCTTTCATTGGCACTCTTTGAGGTGCTAGGTCCAACACTTCTGGCTCATTCTCAGTTTGCTGGGGATTTGAGAGATAACACGGACTAGAGAACTCAGGCCTCTCTCCTTTCACCTGGTTCAGTGTGTTTGGAGACCTCTCAGTGGACTCCTCTGGTTCTCCTTCATTCATAGGCCTCTTGTTCCTGCCACGGGGCCCCGGACGCCTGCGTTCTGCCCCGTAGAGCCCTTCTGGCTTCCTGTTCTCCCCGTGAGGCTCAGATAGATAGTCTCCATTGGCTCCGATTAGCTGATCTGCATATTCGTACTCCATGGATTCCGCAGGAGGAGCAGGGCCTTCACGTCCCTCTCCCGTGTAGAAACCGTTTGGGGCAATTGTAGCTCCGAAGATTTCATTCTGGGATATGAGTCCCAGCACAGCGGCCTGGGCCAGGGACAGGACCACCACCGGGTCAGTCTGAGTGCCGACGTCCACCGCATGCTCCATCACTTTAGAATAGCAGCGAACCAGAGGAACTTCCTGCTCTTCCTGCCAATGGAGAAAACAACAGATCTTAGCAATACTTCAGAAAATCAGAATCAGTGTAGAGTAAATCTGCTATTGCAAGTGTCAATACAATACATAGCAACAAAGTCTGGCTAAGGCTGTCATGGCAACAGTGTCATTACAATAGCAACGAAGTCAGTGCAATAGCGTGACGAGTGTCAGAACAACCAAGTTGACTGATGCGGGGCAACAAATAAGAGTTTGTGAATTTGCTTTTAAAAATAAAGAAATTGCAGGTAATTTCTGGCAACCTGACCATCATTCCTTTACCTGACCCTTTTTGTCAAATAGTGAACATTCCCATTTAAAAAGAACATCATTTATATACAATTTTCCTAATTTTCACAGCAGTCAGCAAGAGACATAGTCTGACAACGCCTTGCCTCTATGTCCACCAGAGATTGCTTTAGATAGAAGAGATAAGACAGATCTGTTCGAGCGCCATGCTTCCTTCCTTCACAGTCTTTAAATGAACACGAAGCACAAAGAGTGTCTGGGTCCGAGCGGGAAGTCTACATCCGTGGACTATCCACAGCATTTCCTGTGAGGTCAAGCGCTGCCCCTGCTGACTACGAAAAGGTTGGACAGTGAAGTTTTAGCAGTACCAGCAAGTCTAGTCAATTTGCGGATTTCACACATTAGCTGAAGCCAATGTGATCTAGATGCAGCGCCTATGAGAAAAATTGTTACTTACATATAGATTAGTTAAGAGGAACTTGGTTAAACTCAGGTCACACAGAACGCTCAAATCACTGTCATGTACACACAAGTAAATGTGTGTGTTCTCAGAAAGTCGTTAACGCGCATTATCACCTCTAACGAGCTGGTACCTTGATTTGTTCTTGAAAAAAGAAGGCTACACAATACAGATTTAAGCTTAAGCAAAAACAAGCATACACAAGGGAAAGAGGGAGGGAGAGACTGACAGCTGTAAAACAGAAGAAGAGAGACAGACAAGCAGAGACAGGGGAAAGAAAAAGAGAAGTGGGTGGGGGGGCAGAGAGAGAGAGGGAGCGAGAAATGAGAAGGGGAACCTGGATGCCCTGATAACCATGTCATTTATAATTACTGCTTTTAAAGCAGTCAGACAGAGGGAGGGGAAACAGACAGAAAAAAAGAGTGAGTGAGAGAAAAAGGGTGATTGAGGAAGCAAGT
>JAHKKF010537265.1:0-11896 GCA_019740295.1 Labeo calbasu
CATGTTTCTAACATGTTGTTAGCATGTTTCTAGCATGATTAGGAAGTTGCTAGTATGTTGTTAGCATGATTAGAATATTGTTAGCATGTTTCTAGCATGTTGTTAGCACGATTAGCATATTTTTAGCATGTTTAACAAGTTGTTAGCATGTTAGTTGCTAGTATGTTAGCATGATTAAGTCGCTAGCATGTTTCTAGCATGATTAGCATGATTAGCAAGTTGTTAGCATGTTAGTTGCTAGTATGTTTCTAGCATGATTAGCAAGTTGCAAGCATTTTGTTAACATAATTAGCAAGTTGCTAGCATTTTTCTAGCATGATTAGCAAGTTACTATGTTGTTAGCATGTTTCTAACATGATTAGCAAATTTCTAGCATGTTTATAAGACGATTAGCAAGTTGTTAGTATGATGTTATTATGATAAACTACTTACTAGCATGTTGAAGGTTCAAATTGATATGTGTGTTTTGTTGAAAAGGCTCACAGAACAGAGGGGCAGAGCAGTGAGCAGAGCTCATTAGCATTTAAAGCAATATCCACTGAAATGAGTAGCTGTAAACAGAGCTGTTTTTGACCAGGTAAAATGAGTGTTTTTTTACACTACCAATGAGAGTTTTTAATCAAAGTATATTGTAAACTTTTCATTAAGACCTTAAGAATTAAATGAACTTGTGGAAAATAGGCATCCAATGATCCCTTTAATTTAATCTTTTGTTGTTTTTATTCTTTACATTGTTTATATTTGGTTTCTTTTAGTTGTGTTCGTTCTTCACTTATATATCAAATTTGCTGTAGGCTATATCTTAACTTTTGTATATTTTCTTGCTTATTTATTAATTTAGGAATGAAAAATGTGGATAAAATCTTTACAAAAGCAGAAATAGGTTTGTGGCAAATGGGATTTCCCATCAGTCTACAAGTGAAGATGAGCATCAAAGCATCAGAAAGAAGAATCTGCACAGACAGAGTTTATTGAAGGACTGAGAACATGAGAGATCCAGAACCTGCAGAATGAAACACACTGAAGAACAAACAGGTTTGTGTTTATTCTTGATCGTTCATCAATGAGGCTGATGACCAATATGGTTATAAAGCTTCAGATTTTGGTTTGTTGTATTAGGAAAAATATATAGAGCTGTGCAGTAATTTAGTTGAAACGGCAAATAAAAGAAAAGAACAATATCTAAAAGCTTTTTTCTTGTATATTATTATATCATTTTGCTTCAAGATATTAATCATATCGTTGTGAGTTTCATTCATCACTTGTAGTTTGTTCTTGTGAATTGTGTCTTGTATTGGATTGTGTATCAATAGTTTCTATGAAGTCCAGAAGAAAGATCTGTGTGATTAATCTCATTTTATTTTCTATTTTGAGTTTGGCTTCCAATGATTATGAAAACAAAATGCTAGAGCTATAGAGTTTTTGTTCCTCCATAAATTCCAAACATAACATGGTAAGGAGTAAGGAGAGATCAATCAAGTTAGTTTTCACTTTTACTTGGCATTTCCTTTGAGTAAACAATCATTACCTTTTTATCTTTACTTTATACATTTTATCAACAAATTTTATTGTCTGCTGACTGTATTTGCATCAGGATATTAAATAAATATATATATATATATAAAACTTTGGCTATATCCGAAAGCCATGAAGTATTATGTTTGGATTTTGGACTTTCTGTTTTAAATTTCTCAATAAAGCTTAAGTGCCTAATAATGCGTTGTTGTCATTTTTATTTCATTTTGGCGCTTTTTTTAACGATCCACAGTTGATTTCGACTCGCGACGATGACGTCATCACTCGCGCGCTCACAACAGCCAGCTCTCTTGAAGTGAGGTGAGCAGTTTGCGGTACTTTACGTGTTTACATGATTGTAAAACACCTTTACCAAACGTTTATTTAAGCAGCATTTCTGAATTGTTTTCGTTCTGCGTCTGCTGTCTAAAACATTTATCACAACAGACAACGAGCACGTGAGGGAAAATGTTAAGATTTGAACGAATTAGTGGTTTTTTTTTTTTTTTTTTTTATAAATGTTCGTTTGTATGATTGTTTAGATGTTTGAAGTGATAATGTTGCTGGTACTGAATGCGCTTTATTTTTAAAGGGTTTATAGTTTGTCAGTTTCTGGACATACCAAAAGATGCGTACGTGGTCCAGTCACTTTGTCGCTATGAATTTGGGTTTTATCAAGTTTTATAGTTTGTTGTTTATAGTCTGAGGCTCATCAATATCCTCTTTATTTCATGTCAGTAGATCCTATTTTCACCTCGTTCATTATGCTGATGACTTCAGATCCATAAATTCCCACATTAAACTCATTTTATTAGTGTTAACAGCAAACGACATGATCAGCCTTTGTGACATTACAAGATGTAACTATCACAACACCAATATTCATTAATCTGTGATGAACTATGTTTTATATATAACACAAAACACTAAAATTAGTGGGTTATTTGTTTCTTAATTTTAAATATTTTTTTTTTCTGTTTAATCTTTTGTTGTTTTTATTCTTCTTTACATTGTTTATATTTTGTTTCTTTTAATTGTGGCATCTATTTTCAAATTCTTGTGTCAGTATGCCAACATATGTTTTTGCTAAATACTATCCAACACAGGAATTTCAACCTGTTAAACATTATTTGTTTTAAATTAAGTATAAAACATTGTATAAAACAAAACTTACTGTACTATATATATATATATATATTACTATATATAAAATAGGTAAACATAAATGCTTAAAATGTGTGAATTAGTATAAAATGTGAATAAGTAACTGATTTATTATTGATTTTGACAGATCAGCTCCTCCTGCTGCACAATCATGATACAACAATTACATCTTCAGTGAAGCTCCTCCCACTGCAGTTCAGCAATAAATGCTTGAATTTTCCCATCAGCCTGCAAGTAAGAGATCCAGAACCCTGCAGAATGAAAAACACTGAAGAACAAACAGGTTGGTGTTTATTTTTGGGTTTTTCAATAATGAGGTTGAAGAACATTAAGGTTATAAAGCTTCAAGCAGTTTTCATTTTGTTGCAGTAGGAAAAAAATGTAAAAGCTGTACAAATAATATAGTTAAAGCAGCAAATAATAAGGACATTTTTAATAAACTATGTTTAAAAAAGTTGAACTAAATGAATTTATGTTAGATAATTGTGTATTTGGAAAGTTTTGAGGTCACATAAGAAATTCTATATCTCACTTGCCTGCTTTCCACTGTTTTTCACATTACTCAGTTTTTTTTTTTTTTACAATTTACTAAAAAAAATAAATGTTTTATTTTAATTTCAGCGCTGATTGAAGAAAACAGAGAGAATGCAGAGGAGGAGAAACATCATGTCAAAACTGGAGAAAAACTTTTGAGTTGCTCACAAACCACACAGAAAGATTTAAAGAAAAGAAGAGATGAGAAATCTGTCACCTGCACTCAGTGTGGAAAGAGTTTGACAAGCAAGTATAGTCTTGAGGTTCACATGAGAGTTCACACTGGAGAGAAACCGTTCATGTGCGATCAGTGCGGGAAGAATTTCACAACATCATCAAACCTTAGGAAACACATGAACATCCACACTGGAGAGAAATTGCACAAATGTGATCACTGTGGAAAAACATTTCTGTGGGCTTCAAGCCTGACTAATCACCTGGAAGTTCATATAAAAGAGAAACCACATTCATGTTCTTTATGTGGAAAGAGTTTTTCACAACTGAAATTTTTAAAAGGACATCAGAAGATACATACTGGTGTGAGAAATTATATGTGCTTTAAGTGTGAGAAGACTTTTACAACAAGTGAACTACTGAAGCAGCATCAGAGAATCCACACTGGAGAGAAACCTTACAAGTGTTCACACTGCGACAAGAGATTCACTCAGTTAGGACATCTGAAAAGACATGAGAGGATCCACACTGGAGAGAAACCATATCACTGCACTGCATGTGGGAAGAGTTTTACTCAATCATCCTCTCTACACAAGCATACAAAAAACTATCACAATTAGTAGATCATCTTCAGACCCAGCACTTTCAGGTCTGATGCTGCGTCCTCACCAAACGTGACACACCAAATCATCAAGCAATAAAATGTTCTCTTTATAAATCTGTCCTCACACAGAAACATCATCTAAGGTCCCAGTCAATACAGTTCATTTTCTTTTTTTGCGTCTGCAAAATGTTCTTGTTGGAAACTGAAGAAGATAGACCTTGTACCTTGTTCTTCATTGTTGTATGTGAATCAAGTAGTTATTCTTCCGTTTATGATGTACTTAGAAAATCCAGAAGCAAGATATACTGTAGCTTTGCAACTGATCCTCGTTTGCTTCTATTGTAAGTAGGGATGTGTACCAGAACCTGATAGAATCTGTTTGGGTACTGGAGAAATTAAGAAAATACACTTTGTTTAATAAAACGACCATTTATTATTGTCACATGAACTGTATTTTGTGAATTGTGGCTCACTGACTGTTTCTATATAATATCAGTAGCTTCTATGATGCCATTTTTTTTATTAATGCTCGAAAAACAGTATACAAAATGTAATACACCCATCAACAAAAAATAATGAACAATAACAACAACATAAAATAAAAAGAAGGGGTGTTTGATAAATTACAAATTGAAAAAGCTAAATTGAGACTTGCATGCCATTAAAGACAGGAAAAGAGTTGCAAACAGATAAAGGTTTTAGAGCTTTTTATTCTTAGCTGGATCAAAGAAAGGTATTGCTCAAATTCTTCCTTGAAAACAAAATAAAGAGGTCTGGAGTTTTGAGTGTTTGCACTGTGGATGTGGAATTTAACAAGAAACAAAATCAAATTCACTACATAAAACTGTTTTCTTTTAGACTGGTCATACTCAATAAAACCCAGCACTACATCTTTCAAAAACAGGGTACATTCATTAAATGTTACTACTAACGAAACTTAAAACATCTCTCCGAAACGTCTTTGTAAATGGACACTTCCAAAAAAAGATGAACAACATTTTTAAGAATCATCACAAAAAGAGCAACTGGAGGAAATACCACTTTTGAATTTCTTAAACTACCGTTGATTCAGCCTCGCGGCAATGACGTCATCACTCGCGCGCGCTCACAACATTAAGCGTCTCGTCGAGTCTCCTCTGAGGTAAGGTGAGTAGTTCGCGGTTCTTCATGTGTTTACATGATTGTAAAACACTTAACTGTTTATGTAAACAACACCCAGAGAGGTAATTTATAAATTGTTTTCTTTCTGCGTCTAAAACTTTTATCATAGCAGGCAACATGCATGTGAGGGAAAATGTTAAGATCTGAGCGAACTTGTGTTTTATGTGTTCGTTTGTATGATTGTTTAGATGTCTGGAGTGATCATGTTGCTGGTACTGAATGCTCTTTATTTTTTAAAGGTTTTATAGTTTGTCAGTTTCTGGACATACCAAAAAGATGTGTTAGTGATCCAGTTACTGTATTTCTATGAATGCGGTTATTAGCAATTCAAACTATATTTAGATCAGTTTGCTAAATTTTGTTTTATGTAAGTGATGTCATTAGTGTCTACCTTTATATTATTGATATATATTCTGTATTATTTTATGAGGCAATCATATTATGTTTTAATAGAGTGGTTTTAGTCTTTTAGCAAATATGGTGGTTTTAGTCTTTTATGCAAATCATCAGTTTCTATCCACAAATACTTGTATAAAAAGTGAGGTGATCTGCTGCTGATCCTGAATGGCTTGTTTAATGAGTGTTTATAGTCTGAGGCTCATCAAAATTATCACAGCTGCTGAAAATCCTCTTTTATTTCATGTCAATAGATCCTGTTTTCACCTCATTCATTATGCTGATGTCTTCAGATCTGCTAATTGCCACATTAAGCTAATTTTATTGGTGTCAACAGACTTAAGCAAACAACACAATCAGCTGTTGTGACATTACAAGATATACGTAAGTATCAAAATTGGAAAAATTATATTTGTGTGTTTTTTCTTTCATGTTTTATTCCTACATTGTTTATATTTGCTGTATTTTAAATATGTGGGGTTTTCCCCATTTTCTATATTTCTTTGCCTATATATCAATGAAAGATAAGATACATGTAGGAATTTAAATATGTGAATGATACAACTTGTGAATTGGTATAAAACACTTTACAAGATGCATAGATAGGTGAACAAAATAGAGAAATAGTTGTAAATTAGTTTAAAATCATAAACCCAGTAACTGATTTATCTTTAATAATGGCAGAACTGCTCCTCTTTCAGTGAAGCTCCTCCCACAACAGTCACACCTTCAGTGAAGCTCCTCCCATAACAATCACACCTTCAGTGAAGCTCCTCCCACTGCAGTTCAGCAATAAATGCTGGAATATTCCCATCAGTCTACAAGTGAAGATGAGCATTAAAGCATCAGGAAGAAGTGAAATCTGCAGAGACAGTTTATTGAAGGACAGCGAGAACATGAGAGATCCAGAACCCTGCAAAATGAAACACACTGAAGAACAAACAGGTTGGTGTTTATTCTTGATCCTTCATCAATGAGGCTGAAGAACAATAAGAATATAAGGCTTCCAGCACTTTTAATTTTTTTTGCAGTTAGAAAAATGGTAAAAGCTGTACAATAATATAGCTGAAGCAGCAAATAATAAGGACAATTTTTATAAACTGGGAATTAAAAACAAACAAACAATAATTTATGTTAGACAGTTGTGTATTTGGAATGTTTCAGGGACACATAAGGTCATATAAAAATGCATCAAAATTTTATATATATATATATTGTAGGAGCTAAATCTAATACTTGAAGCTACTGAGTCGGTTGATCCTGGATAAATTAGGTTGACGCGCTTTCTTACTGTGGTGTTACGTTACTTCCTCATTGAATTTGTTCATAAGGAACGATCAGACAATTCTTCCGTTGCATCATTGTAGACATTTATTGGCTCCACAAAACACCAAAGTGCAAAATGTCCAAAACAAAGGCTTACATTCAATGAAAAGTTTCACAATCCTATCAGCTTCGCACTGTTGCGGTCAAAAACCTTTTGCCCTTCCAGGTCAAAACACCTACCTACCACAGTAGGAAGGGCTACCTATATAGTTCAATAACAGTAAATCTCACAGCGCTACTCAGTGGTCAAAATGAGAATAAAACATAACCTTCATTGAACATTTTGGCTCCTACATATTATTATTATATATATATATAAGATAAAGCAATTGCCTACTTTCCACTGTTTCATCAGGGTTCACTTTTGATTCTTTCTTTTCACATTTCTCTGTTTTTTTTTTTTTTTTTTTTTTTACGATTTACTGAAACTGAAACATTTTTTACTTCAATTTCAGAGCTGACTGAAGAAGTCAAGGATAATGAGAAACTGAATGAAGAAGGGGAGAAACATCATGTCACATATGGAGAAAAACCTGTGAGTCACTCTCAAAGCAAACAGAAAGATTTAAAGAAAAGAAGAGCTAAGAAATGTTTCACCTGCACTCAGTGTGGAAAGAGTTTGACAAGCAAACAGAGTCTTAAGAGGCACATGAGAATCCACACTGGAGAGAAACCGTTCACTTGTGATCAGTGCGGGAAGAGTTTCACAGAATTAGTACACCTTAAGAGACACCTGAACATCCACACTGGAGAGAAATTGTACAAATGTGATCAATGTGGGAAGACATTTTTGTGGGCTTTAAGCCTTAACAATCACTTGAAAGTTCATACAAAAGAGAAACCACATTTATGTTCTGTATGTGGAAAGAGCTTTTCACTACTGAAACTGTTGAAAGTTCATCAGAAGATACACACTGATGTGAGAGATCATATGTGCTTTGAGTGTGAGAAGACTTTTACTACAGCTCAACAACTGAAACGGCACCAGATGATCCACACTGGAGAGAAACCTTACACATGTTCACACTGCGACAAGCGATTCACTCAGTTAGGACATCTGAAAACACATGAGATGATCCACACTGGAGAGAAACCGTACAAATGTGATCAATGTGGAAAAACATTTTCTTTTGCTTTAAAGCTGAAGAATCACCTGACCGTTCATACAAAAGAGAAACCACATTCATGTTCTTCATGTGGAAAGAAGTTTTCACTGCTGAAATTGTTAAAAACTCATCAGAAGAGACATGCTTAAGTAAGAAATCATATGTGCTGTTAGTGTGAGAAGACTTTTATTATGGCAGACGATTTGAAACAGCATCAGAGGATCCACACTGGAGAGAAACCGTACAAATGTTCACACTGTGACAACAGTGACAATGAAATCACATGAGAGGATCCACACTAGAGAGAAACTGTATCAATCACAATAAGCAGATCATCTTAGATGCCACATCCTCACCAAACATGACACAATAATGAATTGAGCAACAAAATCTCTTCTGTATAAATCTGTCCTAATCAGCAATAACAGTAGGAAAAAGCAAGTTGTAAGCAATGCAATGTGTAAAAGTAACTAAAATAAACAAATAGGGAGGGTAATTGCATTTCTTTCATATTATACGATACTTGTAAGTCAATAAAAAGAAATATGTGCCATTGGTTGTTACTTTTTCCATTTTAACATTTGCTTTAACAGGAATTAGATGCATTAATAATTGTATCAGCAGATTTTTTTCATCTATTTTTATTGTCTGCTAATTCTTGCATAATGAACAAATCATTTGATGAATAAATCTTCAAGCCATTTCGTCGGTGTAAATCAACAGTTAACACCTGGCGGTCCGTATTTACTTGTCAGTTGCCTTTTTTAAAGCATCAGATAATTAACTGAAGCCAAATCTTTCAGAAAAAACTAACACTTGAACATATATTAGCATGATAAGAACTAGCCTACATATGATGACAGGATGATGAATATAATAATAACTTCAAATGTTGATCATTATTTGCTGTTCATTACTCTATATCTACAATTGTACTTGTTTACGTTTTAAATCATTTTCGTTATTTTTAATTTAGATTATGTATTTTTAGTATGTTATTAAATGTTTTGCATGTAACTCCTATCAAAATCCTGGCATCTAACAAAAGAAAATGAGTAAAACTGTGGGTGGAGTGACTCTACCAAGTATATGAAACTGCAGACCGGAGACCTCCAAAATGGTGCGGGAACTCCAAAAGTGGGCAGAACCTCCAAAATGGGAACTTTCGTGCACAAACGCTGTCATTAAAGTTGCTGATTGATGAGGCATCAAGATCTGCCGAAGCTTTAAATCTTCTAAGGTGAGTTGAGCTGTTCACAACATTTCACGTATTTACAGAACTGAAAAATACGCGGTTTGTTTAGGCAACATACGAGGTAGTTTCTGTGTTGTTTTCATCGGTTACCGCGCTATTTGTGTGTTTGCTGGTTTGAATAAACGCTGAATACAGCACATGACGAGCTTGTGAGGAAAAAACGTTAAGACCCGAGCGATTTTGATGTTTGGATTGTTTCTGTATCTGTTTCTGAATGTCACGTGATCTGTGAAGAGAATGGATGCGAGCCCATATCAAGTGTTGCAGCGATTTTATTTCTAACGTTGCAGATACTCAATATTGAGCCTGTATAATCAGGGATATTTTAAATCTATACATAAATATTAACAGAATAATTTGTAATGCAGAAATTGGGAATAGTAAAACTTTGGAACTTTCGTTATTAAGGAACTGTTGTCAGTTATTAAAAAAATCGAATATTTCGCTATTATAAATGTGTTTGATGGCGTCTTTTTACTAAGTAGCCTATTAATGTTCGCCAGTGTTGATACAATACTGCTGCTGATTGCTCTGTTAAATGCATTTTACCCATTAATTATAGCCGTTTAACATTTAATAGGCTCTGAAAAGAAAACTTTTTAATTTAACTCCTTTTTAAGTTATTTTAAAATATTGAGTATCAAAAGGAAATTTAAATTTACTGTAAAGAAAATGCACTATATTTCCTTTTTTTCTGTATTTATATAAAATACATTCTTTAGTAAATATTTTTTAATCCAAAATTGCTATAAAATAAAAGCCTTATGTCTAAAGAAGTTATGTTCCAAATTTGAAGTTGATATAAAAAAAAAAAATACTTTGTAATATTTTGTAATATTTTCTATTACAAAATAGAAAATAACTACCAAAAGTGGAATCTTGAGACTCAGGCCTTTCTGACGATATGTATTTTGTCAAGAAAAGTACAATTTCCATAGTAATACAATGTCTGTTGTTTTTTTTTTTTTTTTTTGAGATTTTCAAAATAAATTATGGTAATTACTAAAATATGTGATAGAGAAAAAAGGCAAAGAAAAAATAGCACCTTAAAACAATCTTTAGATGAACTATAAATTGTGTAGATTAATCTTTATTCAAGCCACAAAAGTGGATCAGCAAACAGAGCAGAGTGATTTATCTTATTATATGGTATCACTGCAAAAATGACTATTAGTTGATCAGAAAAATCTTTAGTTGACTTAAATAACAAGTTGTGTATTATGAATAGTTATAAAAGTTCTCTATCCATTAGTCAGACTGGACTCCTTTGCTTGGCGTGCCAGTATGCTGTGATTTTTGTTGTTTTTATTCACACTGTGCGTAATTCCAATCATTCTGATGTTGAATAAGGCTGAATAATTTGAAATGAACTCATTTTGACAGGAAAATACAACAAACAATATCATTAGCGTGTCATTTCTACATGTGAGGAAATAAAGAGCGCTTAGCCTAGAGATGGTAAATGTGTAAATGACCACATATGTGAGTTCAGTGTTTTACATTGATGTGCAGAGATCTTTGTGCTGAAGCTAAGAGACAAAACTTACGCTGTCATCAAGGATAGAAGTTGGAGGTGAAGTTGTATATTAGAACATTTAAAAAACACAAACTTAGTAACTGATTTATTTTTTATTTTAGCAGATCTTCCTGAAGCATCAGGAAGAAGTGAAATCTGCAGAGACAGAGTTTATTGAAGGACAGTGAGAACCCTGAACCCATCCAGAACCCTGCAGAATGAAAAACACTGAAGAACAAACAGGTTGATGTTTATTCATGATTAGCTTCAAGCTATATAGATCTGTGCAATAATATAGTTGAATCAGCAAATAATGAGGACACTTAATAAAGTGGGTGATTTTTAAAACAAAATTAATTTCTGTAAGATAATTGTGTAGTTGAGGAGAAAAAATATATAGCAATTGCCTACTTTCCACAGTTTCATCAGGGTTTAATTTTATGTCCTTTTCACATTTCTCAGGGTTCTTTTTTAAGGATTACTGTAAATGAAACGTTTTTTTTACTTTAATTTCAGAGATGATCGAAAAAAAACGAGGAGAATGAAGAGGAGGAGAAACATCATGTCAAAACCTGTGTCACTCTCAAACTAAACCAAGATTCAAAGAAAAGAAGAGATGAGAAATGTTTCACCTGCACTTAGTGTGTAAAGAGTTCGACAAGCAAATATAGTCTAGAGATTCACATAAGGATCCACACTGGAGAGAAACCGTTCACATGTGATCAGTGTGGAAACACTGGATATAAGGTTTTTATATCCTATTTCACGAATCTGTAGCAATTGCTGTATTTATAACAGGCGTTTGTTTGCTTACACATCTAGTTATTCTTGATGTATTTAGCAAATAAAGAAGATATACTTTGAATAAAGTTATTTTATTAACAACTTTGTCCATGTTTAATGTTATAGTGTGTTACTGATTATACTACATGAATCTAGGAGAATTGGAAAAAGAAGAAAAATCCTATAATTAACTTGTAAATTTTCCTTACAAAAAATGAACCAAGGTTATACTTTAGTAAAAGTGTAGTAACCATGCTTTTTGGTGTATTGGTTACTATTTTTATAACCACAGTTTTACTGAATACCACATCTCTAGTATTTGCGAAACTGCATTTTTCCATCTCAAAAATATATCTAAATTA
>JAHKKF010537268.1:0-13300 GCA_019740295.1 Labeo calbasu
GAGCTTTTACCTGAGTGGGGAAGCGTATAAGAGATTCCGCGACCCTCTGGAGAACCGGCAACCCGTGTCCGTTTGCCCTGACTGATTCATTTCCATCTCCTTCTGGTTCTGTTGGCGTCCCAGGAGAAGCTTCTTGAAGCATTTCTCTCACGCAGGGTGGATTGAGGTCAACATGAAAGTCAGCAGAGATCTTACATCCCTTGGACAGATCAAACAGAGCTAGGCTGATGAAGAACGGCTCTACCTGTGGAGAAACCACAGAGTGTGGAATAAATAAGGCTAATGAGTCATTACATCGAATTTAACATCTTTACTGTGGTAACTTTGATTCAAGCAAGCAATCGGTCTGAGCAGTATAATAGGCTGTTGCTTATATAGATTTTATAATTTAATGACAGCAAATCAGATTCAAGCAAAAGACTGTACTTCTCCTATTTACGTAACCACATCTCTAAGTGTAATTTCACATCAGTCATGTCTCTTTAGATCATTTAACGAAGTGTGGGAAAGTCAAGATGTTTTCTGAGGGAGCAGCAGCTTTCCAAACCCTGCTGATGAGTGCCAGCATTCCTTGCCTGGAGCCATTAAAAGTGCTTCACTGAGCATGATCATATTCATCACTGTGTTCTGGATAAGTCCTTTGTCCTTATGCCAACTATCTCTAATTAAAAGAACTCCATGATATTCAACTATAATGACCTATAACTGCTGTTCTTTCAAAGCTAGACAATAGCTCAAATAGTTTTTAACCTGGGGCCCAATAAAAAGAATTCTGGGTTTCATGTCCTTTCATTAGTGTTTGTAGCTTTAAGAAACATATGGTTTTAAAAAATACATTTATATTTTATATTTACATTTATTCAATTAGCAGGCTTTTATCTAAAGCAGCTTACAAATGAGGACAACAGAAGCAATCAAACCAACAAAATAGCAATAATATGTAAGGGCTGTGACAAGTCCTGGTCAGTCTAATGTAGTACACATAGCAAGGTTTTTTTTTTAATAATAAATAAAATAAATAAAAAAGAAAACAAGCAGACAGAAAGAACAAATAGAGAAAGCTAGAGTTAGAGGGTCAATTTCTTTTTTTTTCTTTTTTTTAAATTACATATCCTTTGGACAGGGCATTAGGACTAGGAAAATAAACGACTATGCTATAGCTAAAATTATATTTTTTCATTTACAAATTTATTTTTAGGCTTAGAACTATATGTTTGTCTTTAACACTGATATTTAAAAATGTTAAAAAGGTTATATTTTAATTTTAGATTTTTAAAAAGGTTATGTTTTTTATGTACAACAGTATACATATATATATAATATGCATTTAAATTGACATTTAAGCACATTTATAATTATTAAAAACAACAACAACAACAACAACAACAATAATAATAATAATAATAATAATAACTATTATTTTTTTTATTAAATACTACAAAATATATTTTCAATATCTCACTTAAACTTTGTATATTTAACAAATAAGATACATAAATAAAACACTAATAATAATTCTAATTGTTATTATTATTAATTTTGTTATTACTCTTTATTCATTTTTTAATAAAAAGAGATTTAGTCTAAGATGTTGAAAAGAAATATTTATTTTGAAAACCAGATACACGCAATTGCTCATTTAAACAACAATACGGCTACTATTCTACTTTCTATAATTGTGATGTCAGACATGTTTAAAAACCAAGAAGAGGAAGTTGTCATGGCCAAAGCCCCAAACTCAAGTACAGGAAATCCTTTTTAAGACATACCAGGACTCTCTAAATAGGAAGAAATTCAAATATATACAGTTGAGGTCAAAAGTTTGCATCCCCCTTTCAGACTCATTAAAAATATTATTTTGCCAAAATAACTGACCTGAATAAGACATTTCACATAAAAGATGTTTACATACAATCCACAAGAGGAAATAATAGTTGAATTTATAAAAAATGACCCTGTTCAAAAGTTCACATCCCCTTGTTTCTTGATACTGTGTTGTTGCCTGAATAATCCACAGCTGTGTTTTTTGTTTAGTGATAGTTGTTCATGAGTCCCTTGTTTGTCCTGAACAGTTCTTCAGAAAAATCAGGTCCCACAAATTCTTTGTTTTTTTCAGCATTTTTGTGTATTTGAACCCTTTCTAACAATGGCTGTATGATTTTTAGACCCATTTTTTCACACTGAGGACAACTGAGGAACTCACATGCAACTATTACAGGAGGTTTAAACACTCACTGATGCTTCAAAAGGGAATGCATTAAGAGCCGGGGGTTGAAAACTTTTGGAATTTGAAGATCGGGGTAAACTGAACTTATTTTGTCCTCTGTCAAAAAATATTATATGTAGGCAAAATAAGAAAAATGTACACATCTCCATTCTGTTCAAAAGTTTTCAACCCCCTTTTGAAGCATCAGTGAGTGTTTGAACCTTCTGTAATAGTTGCATATGAGTCCTCAGTGTGAAAAGATGCAACTCCAAATCATACAGTCATTGTTGGAAAGGGTTCAAATACACAAAAATGCTGTAAAAACCAAAAAATTTGTGGGACCTGAAGGATTTTTCTAAAGAACAGCAGGCAGTTTTACTGTTCAGGACAAACAAGGGACTCATGAACAACTATCACTAAACAAAAAAACACAGGTGTGGATCATTCAAGTAGCAACAAAGTATTAAGGTGATGTAAACTTTTGAACCAGGTCCTTTTTTAGAAATTATTCTTGTGGACTATATGTAAACATAGTAACACATAAACAATAACATGCATTTTGCATGATCCCTCTTATTTTGGTAAAACAATTAACATTTTTAATGATTTTGAAAGGGGGATGCAAACTTTTGACCTCAACTGTAATTAAAATTTTGCTTAGAAAATGATAGGGATATACTGCATTGGCTAATATCGTTCATGACTTTTCATAGACTAAACATTCTCATGTGTCTAAAATCAACATTACAGTAGCACTGACAGCATTTACATCGGTAGTGATACAACACAGGACCATCGGGATCAACAAAAATGTGATACTGGCAAAGAAGATGAAGCTCATAGATTAGAGTTTACTCACGTTGGTTAGGATGCCATCATTCTTCTCACTGACGCATCCTTGCAGGCTGAAGGTCAAGTCGTGACAGCTAACCATGACTCTTCGCCCAAATCGCTCTTCAAACGGCTTCACGTCAGGCTCAATGCCTGAGAAATCTAATCTCTGAAGAGGAAGGGAGAGACATAATTGATTGATTTTTCTCATTACTTCATATTGGCAAAGAAACACTGTCGTTCTAATAGCTGTACATTGCACATAATGAACCAACCTGCGTTTCAGGGTCGAGGGTGAAAATCTTCTGTCGACCTTCATTTCTGCTCATTTTATTCAGCTGGTCAGTTTCTCTTGCATACTGGAGATAACAGGACAAAACACAGTTTGCATTTGTAAAAGCGTATTAATAAATAAAACCAAAAATCACCAAAATAAGTTTCACAGAAAAGAGCACAGTGAATAGTTCAGGCTTCACCCTGAGGCCATCCAAGATACAGATGAGTTTGTTTCTTCATAAAACAGATTTAAAGAAATGTAGCATTACATCACTTGATCACCAATGGATCCTATGCAGTGAAAGGGTGCCGTCAGAATGAGAGTTCAAACAGCTGATAAAAACATCACAATAATCCACATTCAATGCACACGACTCCAGTCCATCCATTAAAGAAATGTGAAGAGAAAGAGTGTTTGTAATAAACAAATTTATCATTAAGATGTTTTAACTTCAAACCATTACTTCTTTCTAAAATAGATGTGAGAAGGCAACATATAAATTTTATAACATATAAATTTTAAATTATAAATTTAAGCTAAAATTCTGTTTAAATTTTCTTACAAACACAGCTTTTCACTTCACAAGACCAGTAATTGATCAGTGTTTCCCCAGTGTTTCTTTATATTAGGGGCACCCCCGCCCTCCTTGGATGAATACATCAAAATTGGGTCTTTCACTTAATACGAATCGTGTGTCTGTGAATATTAAAATGCAAAAAGACAGTTTAGATATGAATCCTGCATGTTCCGCTTGGCTCTGTATGTATGAACGGCGGAAACACGTTTTAGTTTACTACACAAATACTGAAGCACACATGAGGCTTGCGTTATTTTCGGCTTCACTATATGACGACGTGAACACATAAACTTGATCTCCAGACCTGCTCTGAGAGTCACTTCATGTGAATGTTACTGTTTCATTTGAGAAAACTAGCATCATATCATACTGTATACACACAAAATAAAAGTATGTTTTAACTTGTAACAGAAATATGTTACTCGTATTACTTTTGTACAGTATAATGCACAGTATAATCTATTTCTAGCCAATTTTAAAAAAACAATTAAATGATAAAATAAATATTACAACCAGATTAATCACTTAATTGTAGAAAAAAATTCTACAATTATTATTAAAACTTTTTTAACAAAATATTCACACACATTTTCTTCCATGTATTAATTTTAACAGTAAACCTCTGTTTGTTGGCCAGAAAACAAAAGGGTTTAATTTTCATTTGATTAAAAACATATAAATGTTTAATGCCTTCATTTGATTATCGGAAAAATTAAAACACAAAAATTTCGTTTTGGCCTTTTTTTTTTTCCTTCACTGAAATAAATGTTTTTGTTATTGATGGACTGGAGTCATGTGGATTACTTTTGGATTATTATGAAGTTTTTATCAGCTTGTTTGGACTCTCATTCTGACGGCACCCATTCACTTGCAGAGGATCTACAGTGATGTAATACTAAATTTCCCCAAATCTGTTCTGATGGAGAAACAAACTCATATGCATTTGAGATGAGTCCGTTTCCAGCAAATTTGAATTGTCTGGTAAACTATTCCTTTAATATACTTTATCCCACAATGAAAAATCAACTGAGCAAATCAACTTTTAATATTTTTTTATTCTTTCTTTACTTTTTTTGATTGGCCTGTCATAATTTAAGACATTTAAGCACAAAACTGGACAAAATACTAAAATAATATTATATTATTAAACACAAAATATGTATAAAACACAAAATAATATTTATTTCCATATCACCACTCACTAAATTAAATAATGCTACATGATGCGGTCATGTGACAACAATGAAGCAATGTAGTAAACGGTATTCAGCATATACTGCACAGTAGACAATATTCCATTATTCTTAATACACCCTCTTAAAATGCACAAAGAAGGGTTCAAACCTCTACGGCTTGCATTGTAATTATTTTTGCATCAAGTACCTTCATTAGCTCTGGATGAAGACTCCGGCCAAAGCTCTCTGCAATGTTCTCTGGTTTCCCCTGGCTACTGCTGTCGTCATCTGTTCAGATGAGACATTTGTTAATCAAAAGGCAAACTGATTAATTCTAACTGAAGATGCATACATAACAGACAAAGCGCTATATCATTATGTAGTGTGTGAATATGGCTTATCTTAGACACCAAGCAGAACAATGAAAACGGTCTTTAGCCACGGCTGACTGATACTTTTAAAACGTAAAAGACAAAATCTCATATTTGCTGATTTGCTGATCAAGGTGTCTGCTATATCTAAAAGTCAAATGAGTTTCTAAACCGCTCCATTGGAACAGAAAGCAGCGCCATTTACTGTAACGTGTGTATGTGTTAAATGGTGCCAAATCTAGGACACTAGGTGGAGCTTTCTGGGAAATCAGCTGCTCTCATTTATTCACATAGACACTAGAGAAGGTGGGTTGATAGAAAATTTATCTTCACACTGTGAGGTGGAGATTTTTAAATGGCTGCTTGGTTCTTATACCGTCACTTTCTATAAATAGGTTACAAACTGGTCAGGTTTTATCTCGTTAGATTCGTAAAAAGATTATCTAACACAGGACACAAAATATCTGCCTCTCTCCTCCTGTTCAAATGTGATTTTGGTCTAAATCCTGAAATTTAAAAAAATTTTATAAACTGTTTGATCTATATTTAATTCACTGCATTAATATTTTAAATAATTAACTTATTTTAACTACAAAATACTTTGACCTACATTTAATTTAGGCTAAATATGCATTTTCTTAAGCACCTTTCACTGCTGAACAAAAAAGTATTTTAGAATATTTTATACACCATTCATGGAAAGCACTTGGTATACTATCTAGACTTATAATAAACAAAATAAATTCATTTCCAAATAGGGACATGCAAAGAAAGACTTCATACATGGTAGAACTGTCTATCAAACTTACCAGATACCAAAACCAGATAAACTAGAAAGCAGCATTTGAGACCGAAGTCTGCATGAAGACGTCCAGAGATTGTTGTGTGCTGTTTTTTTAACGTAGTTATGGTTTTGTTTAATTCTTACGCTAACAGATATGGTTATGTTCAACTCTAATTCTACAGCCCACACACCAAAGCCCAGAGATTTGATCACAGAAAAACTGAATCATTTCAACAGAGATCTCAATTCTGCATATTAGTCAGTCCAAAAATCAAGAAGTTAAAGATTAAAAGCATGTTATTGAAAATATAATTTCATTTCCTCATAACTAGCACACGAAAGGTCTTAAAAACAAAGCCACTATTGGCCAAGGTTTATACCATGGAAGCATAGGGAGTTGTTTATCAGTGTCTTTACTGAACAGGCCAAAAGTAGCTCCTCTATGTGAATACAGCCTCCCTAACATTTCAGTAATCTGTCGACACAAGAATATTTACTCACAGGCTCCTATAATAAAATAGCAGAATCTGTACTATTATTATTACCGTTTTTTAGCTGGCCTTATTTCGAATTCAGAGAAAACATCAAGTTCAAAAGGTTTCAAAAAGGCCCCAAAATAAAAACAAATAAACTTATTATATTTGGAAGTAGCAGAATGGGAACTACGCATCTTTTCAGGAAGTAGCACATACCAGAGTTTCCCTACGTTTCCAAAATTCTTGTCATTTGGTTATGTGGGGGGATCGTTTGGATATTTTCATTAGGAAGAGGGTGGTATTTGTTCCCAGACAAAAGGAAAACAGGGAGAACAGCCAATTAGAAACTGCTTATTGTTGTTATTTTGGGTGTGACATCATGTCTTCTTTGAAGATGATGACGCAATAAGTTAGATCATTAAAGTGATGCTGGTGGTCTCAAGGGATAGTTCACCCAAAAAGGAAAATTACCCCATGATTTACTCACCCTCAGGTCATCCTAGGTGTATGACTTTCTTTCAGACGAATACAATTGGAGTTATGTCATAAAATGTCCTGGCTCTTCCAAGCTTCATAACAGCAGTGAATGGGTGTTGAGACTTTGAAATCCAGTAAAGTGCATCCATCCATCATTAAAAGTACTCCACACAGCCCCAGGGGGTTAATAAAGGCCTTCTGAAGCGAATCGATGCGTTTATGTAACAAAAATATCCATATTTAAAACTTCAGAAACCGTAATCTTCCGCTAACTGTCATACATGCGTTCACGAGAGAGTGGCGTTCCAGTAAATGATGTAGGATGTAGGGGAATGCAGTGCGAAAGTGGAAGCGCAGTTGAGAGAGCAAAACAACAGTCACAAATTAGTACAAAACAATGATTTGTACAGAAAAAAATTACAATATAAGCCAAGAGGAGACTGATTTTCCTTTGCTGTAAACAAAACTTGTTTCATATTCTCACCGTAGCTTACGCTACACCTACGTCCTACGTCATACGCTGGAATGCCAATCTCTTTTGAACGTGCGTACAACAGTTAACAGTTTAAATTTTTAATAAGGATATTTTTCTTACACAAACACATCAATTCACTTCAGAAAGCATTTATTAACCTCCTGGAGCCGTGTGGAATACTTTTTATGATGGATGGATGCACTTTATTGGACTTCAAAATCTCAACACCCATTCACTGCCATTATAAAGCATGGAAGAGGCAGGACTCCAATTGTATTCGTCTAAGAGCAGAAAGCCATATACACCTAGGATGGCTTGAGGGTGAGTAAATCATGGGGTAATTTTTATTTTTTGGGTGAACCATCCCTTTAAAGGAACTGTTCAAATCTCCCCAAAGTTTTATTTTATGGTTCACCATAAAATAAAGGCATCTAAGGCATCTTTATGTATGCTAATATAGGTGTTTCTAGTACGTGTGCGTGTGTTATTTACCCAGAGAACCTTCAGAAGGTTCTGATCCATTCCTCCTGTCCTCCATCGCGCTCAGTAAGGCCTGTTTCAGCGTGTTTACCCACTCATCCATCTCGGCTTCACTGTCTGCCGCCAGATAGTGACTGAAACCCTCCTGCATCTTCAGCTCAAAGCCATTGCGCTTCATCTTCGAACACTGCAAGAAATGTGCTTCGTCAGTAGGTGGAGGAATTTAAAGGTGTAACTTTAAGAGCTGTCTGTGGTTATAATAACAATGGGTGTTTGGCTAGGAAGATTCCTCTGGTTGTGTTACAGAGCCTAAGGGCTGTTATATGCTGTTTTTAAACTTCCTGATGCATCGAACCAAGTTCAGATTTCCCAAGTTGTAAGTTAAGTTTAACATGCAATACTTTTGTCCATTGATAAGAACTACAATTCCATAATCGCTCATTTCTATCTTGCTCATTTCTAGCAACAAAAAGGCTTGATAATAATATTTACCAATAGTTTCTGACAATTAGAATTAAACCTTGTTTATCAGGGTCTGTAAACTATTGTATCCTTTGATCACGTACAAAAACTGCTCAGGAGTTCTGTATAAAAAATGTACAGTATGTACCGGAACTACATCTATACAGGAGTCCAGGTATATGGAGCCTTTTGATTCTTTGTAGTTTTTCTCATCTTTGTATGAATTGAGTATGTAGGAACCATCAGGGAGTTGAGACAGGTAGAAATACCTCCTCTTGAACACCTGTGAAGAAAAAATACATATGTGTGTAAAAAATAGAGCCAGAAATACTGTGATAAGTTTACAGTTATTTTCATCCTTCATGTTTATATTGAAAATATAACAGAACAAGGATTTTTTTTGCTCACCAGTGCTGCATCTGCTTTAAGAACACAGTAAAGTACTACTGTAATAATTACAATTTAAAAGAACTGTTTTCTATTTTACTATTTACTATTAGTATCTTAAAATGTAATTTATTACTCTTTTGCAAAGCTGAATTTTTAATCATCATTACTCCAGTCTTTCGTGTCACATGATCCATCAGAAATCATTCTAATATGCTGATTTGGTGCTCAAAAACATTTCCTATTAATCTTAATTTCTTACTAATCATAACTATATGTATATAGTTATGATTTTATATATATATATACATATATAGTTATCATAACTTTATATATATATAGATATATATAGAGAGAGAGAGAGAGAGAGATACATAGATAGACATTTTATAAATTGACACCTAACAAATACCTTTTTGTGAAATGTTACGCCTNATTAATCTTAATTTCTTACTAATCATAACTATATGTATATAGTTATGATTTTATATATATATATACATATATAGTTATCATAACTTTATATATATATATATAGATATATATATATAGAGAGAGAGAGAGAGAGAGATACATAGATAGACATTTTATAAATTGACACCTAACAAATACCTTTTTGTGAAATGTTACGCCTGAAAAGTGTGCTTGTGGTATTTTTCCTTAAAATAAAATTTCACCTTGTTTGATAGTGTGCTTCAGAAATATTTATTTGGGTCACTGATATAATACTTCAGCTTCACACAAGCAATATTCACATGTTATTTATTATTAATAGTATATGAAAGAATTTTGCTGGTCTCCTGACTAAGGAGTAATGATATTGAGAAAGTCATATAATGTACCTTATTTCCTTAATGCAAAGTACTTGCTAGACATCATTTACTGCAGAGTGCTGCACTTTATTAACAGTGTGTGTTTGTGCATGTAATTGACATTTGTGACCTTGAACCACAAAACCAATCATAAAGGTCAATTTTGTGAACTTGAGATTTATCCATTACCTGAAAGCTAAATAAATAAGCTTTCCACTAATGTATGGTTTGTTAGAATATTACAATGTTGGCCAAGATACAACTGTTTGAAAATCTGGAATCTGAGAGTGCAAAAAAACCTAAATATTGAGAAAATCACCTTTAAAATTATCCAAATGAAGTTCATAGCAATGCATATTACTAAGCAAAAATTAAGTTTTGATATGTTTACAGTAGGAAATTAACAAAACATCTTCATGGAACATGATCTTTACTTAATATCCTAATGATTTTTGGCATAATTTTGACCCATACAGTGTATTTTTGGCTGTTGCTACAAATATACCCGTGCTAATTAAGACAAGGTTTTGTCATCCAGGGTCACAAAAGACCTTACAAACCTCTCCAATAATGGGTCTTCAAGCTGCATTGATCAGCAGACGTAGGGTATATTAAGCAACACTGACTGCTGTAGTCCTGCTGATGTCTTTTAAAACAAAAGTGTGCGGATGATTCTACTAACCTTCATGGAGACAGACAGACTGCTGTTGATGTTGGCTTTCTGCAGCCAGCCCTGCTTCATTACACCTCCTCTCTGAGAGCAAAGAGATGATGAATCCTGAAACACACACATACACACACAAAGAACGAACTAATGAAGCAGACAGACTGATTTGAATACAAATACTCAGATGAATCCATTTCTACACATGCAACCTCTCTACCTTGAAGATCTTGCTCTGACACAAACATGAACACTGTGTGTTCTGAATTTACAAACATTCTACATTTTACAAACATGCTTTAAAAATGCTTGAAAATACATTACATAGAACAGCAATATTAATGTATTCCTAAATGTCAGAATAAGGTGGGATTTTTTACTTACAGCGTGTATAAGTGTGTGTGTGTGAGAGAGAGTATGTGCGTGTCTAATTTAATTGAAGTGGCCTGGCGTCCTTTATGAATGTGCTTTTCTCTAGCTCTCCACTGTAATATAATTGTCCCAGTGCCCGTCTTCCATCTTTCCTCCAGCATTTCTCATTCCCTCCCTTTCTTTCTGTTCCTAACAGCCCCTCTGAGACTGATCAATCGCCTTCACCCTGTCCTCCCGTTGAGTCACTCAGCTACTTGATTAAATTAAATGGACATGACGGAGCCAACATGATATATATATATACACTACCAAAAAGTTCAAACATTTGGGGTCAGTAAAAAATGTTTTAAATAGTCTAGAATGACATATAAGTATATCTGAATTTTATGACAGAACAAGATACTGAGGCTTTGTTTACACTAGTGTGTTTTCATTTTAAGGGGACTTTGCAAAAACATTGTACTCATTATGAATGGTCATGTGACATGCAACGGAAATGCACTAGTGAAAACAGGGCCTGAATTCATTCTCATACAGATCATTTCCTGTGTACGTTTTGGCTTCACTGGCAAAAATGTTCTTTTATGCATTTCACTGAATCATTTTAATTAATTTCATTTAATCATTCACATTAATTATAAGGAAAAAGGCAAGATTATCCATGTCTAAACATGCACATACACATAGATTCAGACATGCATACACACACAAAGGGTGGAAAGGCAATCTCTTTGCCCTGTAATCACCACTCCTTACATCTAATTTTACCAAGATCTGCTGGACACTTCAGTGTGTGTCTATTAATAGACCATGAGGGTCAGGTTCCATGTAATAGGCTTTTCTGCTGACCGTCTGGCCTTCATTTCTACATCTGATTATGACTTCACACAAGCCTCACAACATTAGAGTGTTATCTGGGAAGACGAACAATATCTATAATGTCAATAAAAAGTGTAGCACAATTCAACAAGATGTGTTGACACTTAAAACTACTGGTGAAGTTTAACACTTGAGCACCTGAGCATTCGCGTATTTGGAAGTGAAAGCAACAGCTGATTATGAAAACACAATAAATGTGTGTCTTTTTGACTTGAAAGCATTTCACACAATGTCATTAGACAGCAACAGAGCTGTTCAGTCATGATAGAAGATTTCACCAGTGGGTTTCTTGGAAATTTCTAATGGGTTTTTAGAACAGTGGCTTTGATTAGGTCTGTGGTTAACGTTCTTTTTTTGTGCTACAATATCAATTACTTTAAATTAATTATTTTGAAACTGTTGTTTGCTAACCGTTTATATAAACACTCAAGACTCCAGTGTATTATTGGTTAGTGGTTGCCATATTTTTCCTTTTTGAAAATGGAAAAAAGATTGTTTTTGTTCAGTTTTGTTTTGACTCTGCACAGTTAATACACAATCAGACAGAGAGATGAGAGAATACACTGAGACAGTGTGATATTCTAGACTCTGTTTTCCATCTGCAGACATTAATGTCTCTTACCTCCTCCCCCTCATCCACCTCAAACACTTGGTTGGGAAGCTTTTCCGTCTTCATCCCTTTACTGCAAAACAGAAAAAGTAGCTTACGCCAAACTTCGGAAATAGCACTGCAAAAGCTTTGGCAAAAAACGCAAACTCTGACATACCAGGGCAGCGTCCGGAAATCTCCAGAGTAGGCCTCGTAATTATAGTTGATGACGTGCCAGTTGGTGTTGTACATCTTAATGCACTGCCAAAGAGTGTAAGCATTAAGCATTGCTCGGTTACTCAATCGCATGAGCAGAACACAGGAAAATGTGATCACATATTTTATTAGTCTGGAAAGCTGTGGTCTTCTCTTATTTTGACACTGAGAGGTTCCTTACCTCTTTGGCAAACAGGCTTTTAGCTTCGTTCTCAGCATTTTGAGGAACTGAAGGAACAGTAGTCCTCCTTTGACGTCCAATCTGTGCTTCCTAGATAGAGAGATAGACAGATAGATGGACAGATGGAGAGAATGATAGAACGATAGAATGATAGAATGATAGAACGATAGATAAATAGATAGACAGACAGACAAATAGACAGATAGACAGATACACAGATAGACAGACAGATAGATAGATAGATAGATAGATAGATAAATAGATAGATAGATAGATAGATAGATAGATAGATAGATAGATAGATAGATAGAGAGAATGAAAGATACAACAACACAATGATAGACAGATAGATGATAAATAGATAGATAGATAGATAGATAGATAGATAGATAGATAGATAGAGATAGATATAGATAGATATAGATAGATAGATAGATAAACAGAACGATCAATAGAATGTACGATAGATAGATAGATAGATAGATAGATAGATAGATAGATAGATAGATAGATAGATAGATAGATAGATAGATAGAATGATGGATATAACGATAGATAGAACGATAGATAGATAGATAGATAGATAGATAGATAGATAGATAGATAGAT
>JAHKKF010537269.1:4862-15883 GCA_019740295.1 Labeo calbasu
AGAACATGAGATGGGAGTTTTTCGACATACCCTAACTGTCATTAACCGGAACAGGCAGAGTAAGACAAGACGAGCGTTGACATTAAAAAGTATATAAATTGTATTATTTTTATGAAAATAATTTTTTTTCGCTTATTCACTAAATAAGTTCCTTCTTCCTCAACTTTGTGTTCTGAAGATGAACGAAGGTCTGACAGGTTTGGAACGACATGAGGGTGAGTAATTAAAGACAGATACAAAATACAAAGGTTAAAATACAAATCAGGTAAGGGCAGTGAACTTGTGTTCTCATCTGAAATCTCCTACAGTCCACAGCAGTTATTTATACATTAAACCTGACAGGTTTCGATCTGCTTCTTCATGTCAGACATGTTTCATCATTGTTTGCTTGCTCATTTTCTGCATGTTTCATCAGTCCTTTTAAAACATTGCATTGTTTCGTACAATGATGAAAGATAAGATAATAAGATAAGATAATAACAATAAAAACATTCTACAGAAGGTATGCTACAGAACATAGTTTCTGGTTAGTTTCATTTTTTATTTGAAGTTTTATTAGTTGTTTATTATTTGTTAATATTTCATGTTTATTCTGGTAATTTTTAGTATTGAGTTAAAGGAGAAGTTCACTTCCAGAATGAAAATTTCCTGATTATTTACTCACCCCCATGTCATCCAAGGTATTCATGTCTTTCTTTTTCTCAGCCGTAAAGAAAATAAGATTTTGGACGAAAACGTTTCAGGATTTTTCTCCATATAGTGGACTTCAGTGGTGGTTGAAGGTCCAAATAGCAGCATGAATGCAGCTCTACACGATCCCAGCCAAGGAAGAAGGGTCTTATCTAGCGAAATGATCGGTCATTTTGTAAAAAAAAATAAATAAATAAATAAAAACCATAGACTTTTTAATGTTTTTCTTAAAAACCTTTTCATTTCAACTGAAAAAAGAAAGACATGAACATCTTGGATGACATAGGGGTGAGTAAATTATCGGGAAATTTTCATTCTGGAGTGAACACAGTAATAAAAACTCTCAAAATAAATATGACAAATAAATGACATGAACTAATCCTTTAAGTGCTTAACTCATGAATGTAATTGTCTAAAGATAATAAAAGAAAACAAAAGTCAAGTTCTATAGAGATATCATGTGAGAACAGCTGAACTCACTCATACTTTTGCTTTCATTATGATCCTTGCCAAATACCTGTATGTACAGAAAAGGAAACTGGGATGGGCTCTGGATATCAGGAGAAATGATAACCTGCTCGTTCTGGATTAGTTATGATTTCAGAGCAGTGTATTGCAGCAAAATGGAATTTCTACAATATTCTACAATACAATCATAAGGCATTGTCCCAGCATTCAGTTTTGACAGGAGATCTTATATCGCAGCATTAAATCTGTTTGCTTGCTTGAAACCCTTAAACGTCATAAGGATAATACAATGTTTGAGCTGTTTGTTTTCTTAAAAACCAGTTATGGCACTGTTCAGTACATGCCATGTCTCACCATTATTGCGAAGTTATTCTTTCTGGAAGTTTTTTATTGTAGCTCGATTTAGAAACTTGTTTGCCTCTTGTTCAGACACAACACAAATTATTTCACTGGTTAATCAAAAGCTGACTATCTTTGTTGTTCTCAAGCACATGTCTGGAAGTAGAACATTTTCCAAACAACTCAACTCTTTTACACTTTTATTCAATATGTGAAAATTTAAACTGTATCCCAAACAAACATCATATTGATTTATTAAGTTTTGCAGTTGAAAAACAGTTTTACTGCTGTAAGAAATGCATTTACCAGTAAATGCCTGTGTTAATTATATTGTTGTGTTATAGCCATACGTTTCATCATCCCTGAGGTTACGAATTGTGGCATTTTTGTCTTAACATTCAACCTGAAACAAGGTGTTTTCCAGCCACAGGCAGATATGGAGGTTTCCTTTAAAAGGGTGGGGATTTTAACATTTGCTTGTGCATGTCTTTGTGCATGTCTGTCTTTATTTCACAGACAAGTACAAAGTTGAATCAGACATTGATTTCAGCTCCCATTTAAAGTATATGTATAAATGTAACACTTAAATGTACTTTTTACATTTTTATTTATTATTCTTTATATATTTATATTTTTTTACAGAAATTTGAAACTTATTCCACAACCATAGAGCTTAAGAAAGCTGATTTTCTGAAATCAGTGAATGTGCACCAGCAACTTTTATTGTGCCTCATTTGAAGATCTGGTGGTGTAATTTTTTCCAGTAAAGCTATAGAACTAGTAATTTGGAAGAATGCCCAGTAATGCCTTAGCAGTATATAATGTCACGTGTTTTCCTTCTTTGATAAAAAGAGGACTAACCTGCATGACCATACAACATATGAGTATGTGATTTGTTATAAAAGGCAGGGTAAGTAACTAAGTAGATGCATGCAACATCACCAAAATGAAAAATTTGTAATAATGTACTCTGAATAATTCTCTTTCTAGCTCCAATAGAGAAACATTTCTTTTGACGAACGAGAAACACCAGTCCCCAGGTTTAAGCCGTTTCATCAAGTGAGCAATATGAACATAAAAGCCTGGCTTCTCATCCAGCCATGTTCCTAAATTGTTATAACCTGCTACTCTTTCTATAGGCAGACCAGGAATTTTGTTTTGTTTGCATTTAAAGCCAATTTAAATTTTAATAACGTAAAACTGAAGGGTATAAAAACTATTACAGTATATTTAAAGGGAACTCCAGGTATTAAGACTTGTATGCTTGTGTAATATAACATAAATTATGTCTCTTACTGAAATATGTAGTAGGAAACCCCTGAAAGATTTGCATTGTTTAAAAAACCACATCGTTTTATACATATTTTGGACTATGGGGGGCGCCATTATTTTCGTGACGTCAAATGGTTGCACTCTATGAGCTACTGGAGCTACCTATTGCTATTTGCTATTTTTCCTGCAACACGACTCAGAAAATAAAATACTGATACGATGACCACAGCTGAAAGAGCTTATAGGTAGCGTTGCACATAAGTGTAGGCTTAAACCAAATGCCGTACTATTGATTTTTCTCCACAAGGAGTCTAAACGCCCCTGGACATCGAGTGAAGTCCACGCTGAGAAACTCGTTCAGTGGCTGCAGCGTCATGACAAGCGTCGGCGTGTTTACATTAGAGATCGACCAATATATCAATTTACTGATATTTGTCCCAAAATTTAATCATTTTATCATAATCGGTTATTGGTTTTGTAATATCAGATTCACTGATAATTGCGGGCAGGAATGCAATTGCAATGCATCTGAGGGGAGACCACACAACAACAACGGCATGCAAAGGTAAAGCACTTGCTTAGCGGTAATTAGTAAACTTTATTTAACATAACAGCCATTAATGTACATATTAGATGTGTTACATAAATGCCTGATATGTAGCTAGTTTATGTAGCTTTGCTCTAAGAAATAGAGACGATCTCACAGAGTCACAACATAATCTGTCAAGTCTTGCCCCAATAAAGACGTAAATTTGCCTGAATTAAATAATATACAGCCTCCAGCATGGCCACCGCAAGTGACTTTTAGCAAGATACACTTGTTTAAAACACCTTAAATTATTTTAAAACTTACTGTATAACCATTATTTCGCTAATACACATCTAAATAAATGCAACTCTATAGAAATTAATTATTTATGATCTCTGCGAGCGATTGCAGTTTGAGTAGCCTATAGTGTGTTGAAGCGACCCCAAAACGTAATATTTAGCCCCTGGAATGCTAATTTTACCAGGGGAACACTGCCACAAAACGTGTATTTTACCTCCCGGAATGCGATTTTTACTGGGGGACCTCCTCAAAACGCGATTGGGTTAGTTTTGAGTAGCAATTGGGCAGGTTTTGTTGTGAAAACCTGGCAACCCTGATCTAGAACGTCAAAAACATTAGTAATTCTGATATACCAGTTGAGAAATGCAATAAAATACAATGTTTTGCTTGTTATATTCCAATATTCAAATGAATATTATTCAGTAAATTAACATTATACAATGAATTATTCTTCACTCTTTATATTAAACAGCTTATAAACGTACTTAAACTGTAGTTTAAAATGAAGTTGATATGACTCCTGTCTTTTATTTCCTCCATTTGAAAACATTAGAAATTCTACATTTATTTTTGTTATGAGTGTTGCAGCTGATGCTTTTTATAAATAAAATGTTTTTATTATAATATGATAAGATTAACATGAAAGACTGCTAATTTTTAACACTTTTTTTAAGATGACTGAATGGGGAAAAATCAAAGTAAGGAATGGACTTACTTCACTCGTTTATTTACTTTATAACAGTAAATAAATATTGATTACGGATATCGGTTATCGGGCACATATACATGCAAATAATCGGTATCGGTTATAAAAAATCAGTATTGGGTGATCACTAGTCAGGATGGCATCTAGCGTTTCTTGTCTCTGCCGTTTGTAAGCTCTTTCAGTAGCTGTGGTCTACCAAAAGCCTCAAAGGCCTCAGGGCTAAAGTGGAGAGAACAAAGACGCAGGTCTTTAGGACGTTTTATTCGTCCACAGGCATCTTCCCATTCTTTTCTCCTCTTCTTATTGCTTGGAAAGCAGTGAAGACCTTCATCGCTTCTCTTGTTGGCCTTCGACTGAAAATTACAACCAACAGCCACACAATGTGGTTATTGAATCAGTATTTCAATTTATTATATTTAGTTGTGTTGCGGTAAAAATAGCAGGTAGCGCCACTAGCTCTAACCATTTAACGTCATTGAAATAATGATGCCCCCCTATAGTCCAAAATATGTATAAAACAATGTGGATTTTTTATATGACAGATCTTTCATGGGTTTTCTACTACATATTTTAGTAAGAGACACATTTATGTTACAGTAAGCCATACGAGTCTTAATGCCCGGGGATACCTTTAAGATTTGTGTTTGAGATTTAAATATACAATTTATAATTAAAGTTAACATGTGGATTTAAATTGAAGATTTATACATATATCTAAATTAAATAAGTTAGATTAATGTACATATTTCATTTGGGAGTAAATGAGAGTAAGATGTGATAATGTCAACACGTTTTATGAAATTCTCATACTCCACCTAATTTTTCAGGTAGCACATTTCTATAAAAAAGAAACTAGAGCAAAATAACATACAGCATTTGAAACAGGATTGGCTTACCATGAAAATAAAAAGAAACACTTGTAATCTAATTCATTGTGTGGAAAATCCAGAAACATCAGTCAGCAAGTAATTTCCCTCACTCTGCTCCGCCTGCACATAAGCTCGTCCCATTTTTCTTCACTTAACTTTATACAGCCAGGGGAAACTAGTCAAACAAGCTTTTATGCTCTGCGGCACTCGCAACTATTTGGACGTTAAAAGCAGGAGCCACAGTTTGGTTTTATTTGCGTTTACCATCTCGACCATCTGGACCATTTAATGAGGCAAAGACAAACCAACAATGAGTAAGTATAACACAAAGTGTCTCTATATACTGTAGGTTCATTGTTTTGACAGAATCACTTTAAGGTATGTTTATACTATCTTAGAGCACGATCGCATGTGTGGCAGTCGGTGTCTGGGGCCGATGATTTTCAACATGGACCTGACAGGCCAAAACGTGACTCTGAGTCAAGGAGGACAACTAGCGTCCAGAGACACCTCGTCCTATATGAACGGTTTGGCGTTTCTCAGCCGCACTGTAAAGGTTGATGAAAAGCTGTGTATACGTATTGAGGACCACAACTCGTTGTGGGATGGAGCTCTTCGTGTGGGTTTCACCAACATCTGCCCACAGAGAAACAGTTTACCACCTGCCTCAATACCAGACCTCAGGGACACACGAGGACACTGTGTTGTGCCTGTGCCTGAGGACGTATGTAGGTGTGGTGCAGAGCTTCAGTTCTGGATAAACTATGCAGGCATGGTGATTGTTCAAAAGATAGGTGGGGAGAAATATTACCTTAAAGCAGAAGGACTGAACCTGAATAATCCACTGTGGGTTTTCATTGATCTGTACGGAAGCACAAGCGCCGTCCGCCTACTGAGTAAGTGTGAGAAAATGACTTAAGTTGTCAGAACTACTTGAATCTGTTTAAATAAATATAATCTTTTGTAAAAATGTTCAATGTAGGATCAAGGAGGGGCAGTCGATCATCATGCCCGGTTTGTCCTGCAGATGGTACATCTGCCACCAACTGGCTAGCGAGAGCATTTGAGCGACAAACATCAGAGGAAGAGCATAGCTATAACCATAAAACAGGTAATGATGATATTTTCATAAGGCACTAACATCAAAAATGAATCATCCATTAAACTACTTCCATCTTTGTAGTATTAGTACCCAGTGTACTGATAACACTGACCTCGATTCCTTTATATCTAGAAACCAGAATTGTCCAGAAAACATCATCTTACTGGAGACCGAGTCTCTTTCTTGTACAGTACGCCAACCAGACGACCATCCCAAGCTCTAGAGAATGTTCAGAACTCACAAGAGCTGGTTTAGGTACATTATCTGGCTCCTTTCATCTTAAAATACATCAGTCAGCATTAATACACATAACTTATGTTACAATTAACACTATTTGAAAGATTAAGAATCTTATGTTTTCTGTGTTTGCTTTCTAGGCGTACCTGCTCAGGATTCAAGAGGGGTAGATGTACACCGGACTTTGCGAGAGCTGAATCGCTTCATTTGCTCCAGATATCCATTGGTCGATCTGGCCTTGATTGGTTTCCATTATGCAAAGGCTGATAAATATGGACGACTTTGGAAATTACATTCAAACACTCTGAAGAAAATAAAAAAGGAGCTGGCTGACAACATTCTTTATATAGTTCCTCAGACAGACATTGTTCTAATCGAGGTATAGTAGAAAATCTCATTTATTTATTAATTGAATCAGTTCTTAAATACTGTGGAAGTGCAAAAAACTAAGATGAATGTTGAAAGGGATAGTTCACCCAAAAATAAAAATTCTGTTATTAATTTCTCACCCTCGTGTCATTCCAAACCCGTAAGACCTTCGTTCATCTTCGAAACACAAAGATATTTTTGAAGAAATCCAAAAGCTTGCTGACCCTGCATAGACAGCGACGCAACTAACACGTTCAAGGCCCAGAAAAGTAGTAAGGACATCATTAAAATAGTCCTTGTGACATCAGTGGTTCAACTGTAATTTTTAACACTACGAGAATACTCTTTGTGCGCAAACAAAACAATAACGACTTTATTCAGCAATTTGAAAGATGTCCTTACTACATTTCTGGGCCTTGAACGTGTCAGTTGTGTTGCTGTCTATGCAGGATCAGAAAGCTTTTGGATTTCATCAAAAATATCTTAATTTGTGTTCTGAAGATGCAAAAGAACAAAAATCTTACGAGTTTGGAACAACATGATGGTGAGTAATTAATGACAGAATTTAAAATTTTTGGGTGAACTATCACTTTAAGCACTGCTGTTCTTTGAAAGCTCTTTTTGCAACTCAACCTGCTAGTTGACATTCACTTGACAATACCAAACAATTAAACTGTGCTTTTTTTCCACAGAGTGCCACACACACACTATCATCAGTCATGAATGCAAATACTTTCTCACCACCATGTTCTCCTCCACCTGTTCCTGCACAACAGAGGCACCGGCTGACTTCATCCAGCAGTTTTCTTTCAGATTCAAGTCAAAACTCTTCAATGGTAATAATATTTATTATGATAATCATACGTATTATTTGACATGCTTATTATATTACATGTAAGAAATACACACAAATTTGCATAAAACTTAAAGGATTATTTCACTCCTAAGTTAAAATTTCCTGATAATTTTCTCACCCACATGTTGTTCGTCAGGATGTTCATGTCCTTCTGTCTTCAGTCGAAAAGAAATTAAGGTTTTTGAGGAAAACATTTCAGGATTTTTCTCCATATAGTGGACTTTAATCAGTGCAGTTTCAGTGCAGCTTCAAAGGACTCTACACAATCCCAGCCGAGGAATAAGAGTCTTATCTAGCAAAATGATTGGCCATTTTCTAATAAAAATTAAAATTTGTATACTTTTTAACCACAAATGCTCATCTTGCACTAGCTCTGCGATGTGTATCAATGACTTTGCGCATTATGTAATTACGTTGAAAAGGTCAAGCATGGTTAGTTCTTTGTCTGTGTACTTCAGTTCAAAAACTTTATCTCATTTTCTCTTCCAACTTCAAAGTCGTCTGACGTTGTTTTATCTTTTTTTATAAAGGGCGTTTGACTTTCTTTGCACGTTCGCTTTGTAAACATTGGGTCGGTATTTCCGCCTACATCATGCGTGACCTTTCCAACATGATTACATAATGCGTGAAGTTGTGGACGCATAGCTAGTGCAAGATGAGCATTTGTGGTTAAAAAGTATATATATATTTTTTAAAGAAATGTACAGATTGTTTCGCTAAATAAAACCCTTTTCCTTGGCTGGGATTGTGTAGAGCTGCAATTTTGACCTTCAACCCACTGATCCCCATTGAAGTCCACTATATGGAGAAAAATCCTGGAATGTTTTCCTCAAAAACCTTAATTTGGACTGAAGAAAGAAAGACATGAGCATCTTGGATGACATATGGGTGAATGAACTAAGCCTGGTGGATAGTACTGACATTGAAGAAAGCCAGCATAAAGTATTATTTATATCTCTTCAACAGGAGGACATGGACTTCAGTTCTTTGCTCAGAGAGTTTCAGCACATGCATCTCAGTGGCAGCGAGCACATTTCAGTATTGGCTTCTCGTAACAAGGTGTTGCAGAGTGCTAAAGATTCTGTTTCCAACTCTAATTTCCCTTGGACCAAAACCCCTTTTGTCGTATTTGTTGGTGAGGAAGCAATTGACTGTGGAGGTCCACGGAGAGAGTTTTTCAGGTATTCCTCCTACGAAAAACAATACATACTCTTTCCCATGAAGTAAAAGACCAATTCTCAAACCATGAGACCACGCAATAGAAATGTTTCTCCTTTACCCCTGCCTCAGAATCCTGATGATGGAGGTACAGAGCTCGCTGGGCATCTTTGAGGGGCAGCCTGGACACTTGTTCTTCACCTATGACCAGATGGCCTTGGAGGAACACAAGTATGAGCTGGCGGGGAAGCTGATTGCGTGGTCTGTGGCTCATGGCGGACCAGGACTCAAATCTCTTGACCCCTGCCTGTACCAGCTGATGTGCACACAGGAATGTCAACTGGTAGACTTTGACTGGCGCCTAATAACAGATGCTGACATTCAGGACAAACTGCAAAAGGTTCCTATCCAGTTCTTCCTCAATCCATTCGTCTTCGCTCTTTGTTTACCTGCAGGATCTCTAATCATGTTATCTTGCTTCTAGATTTCGTCATGCAAAACGACAGCAGATCTCCAGAGGCTGCAGACAGAACAAGGCGATTGGATCTGTGAATGTGGTTTCCCTGCAATATACAGACGTGAAATTTCCATCCGAGATGTACCGAAGATTTACTCCTATGCAGTTCGACACTACATATATCTTAGGTATAACTAAAAATGGTCTGATTGTTTAGTCTGTGCATTATTTAATACTTAGCAATGTGTTAAGTGTAAGAATGGACATTTAACAGCCTGTGTTAATTTCCACAGAACGTCAAATATGATTCATCAGTTCACAAAGGGACTGAATGCTTATGGACAATTCTGGGAAATGGTAAGAACTCACTGGGTTGAGTTTCTTCCCATCTTTACCAACATGCACGAGCCCCTTTCCAGAAGCACATTCAGAGACCTTTTCCAAATCCACTGGAGTAAATCAGGGACCAAGAAGAGGGAGGCTGAGGAGGAGACTATACACTATTGGGAACTGGTGCTTAAAATGATTGAAGGTGAGTTTCCTAGTTAGTAAATGAATTATGAATAATTGTGTTTGTAATTGGCAATTCCTTTGGACTTAGGAATGTCATGTTCCCTCGACAGATAAAAAATCGAAAGCTTCACAAGACGAGTTGCATTTTGAGGAGATTTTGGCTTTCGTAACTGGAGCGGACGAAGTCCCACCACTTGGGTTTTCCCAGAAGCCCAGCATTGACTTTTACCAGCCAGAGCAGCGTGGAAGCCGTCTACCATATGCCAACACGTGCATGATGGGATTGTTCCTCCCGAGGGTTGTAAACGACGAAGTGGAACTTTACAGGATGCTCCTAAGAGCAATCAGAGACTCAGATGTTTTTGGAAGAACATAAGCGTGTATAATTCTTTATTGTAATGCACACTGTAACATCCGTAATAACTACATAATGTTTCATTATTTATTTCATTACTTAAGAAGAAACCACTTACGCACTTAGTTATTTGTATATTCTGTATATTTTTGACATAAAGATGTTTTGCGTTGTATACCCCATGCATTTTTTATATTTGTTAAAATTATTATTATTTTCATACAACTGTCAGTCTTGTCTCGAATAAACTGTAAAAGAAACAAACTGAGTGTTTCTCTGGTTTTCATACAAACGATTTCATACAATGTAAAAATAGGTATAATGAAATAATCATAGGTCTATAAAATAGTAAAGTAAAAGAAAACAATCTTCCTTTGAAGTGCAAAACACCCAACATCAAAACATGTTTTCCATGTCCTTCCTTAATAATTAAAGTTTTATGTTCCTGATAATTTTTTTAGCTCACTGCATACTAGTCACGTGTTACATTTCCGACTGTTTTCAGATTTAAGAGAATAGTACCTGTCAATCATTATTCTGTTAGTTTTACCTTACACACATATGCAGTAACACGATCTACCATATCAGTTTAGTTTCGCTTTCTTGTTTACCATGTCAAATGAGGAGAGGCTTCACTGGGCACAATAAAGTACTTCTGTGAGAAAACGGCTTTATTGTCCACTAATCTTCAACGTGTTTTCCATTAAAAAGTGTTTATTTTGAAGTGACCTATATATGGAGTTTACAAACTGTTTTGTTAGATAAGTCGGACAATTTTTATATGGATAGAATTACAGCATT
>JAHKKF010537270.1:0-35033 GCA_019740295.1 Labeo calbasu
GCTGTCTAATCAGCATCTTGATATGCCACACCTGTGAGGTGGATGGATTATCTCAGCAAAGGAGAAGTGCTCACTAACACAGATTTAGACAGATTTTTAGACAGAACAAAATTTGAGAGAAATAGGCCTTTTGTGTACACAGAAAAAGTCTTAGATCTTTGAGTTCAGCTCATGAAAAATGGGGGCAAAAACAAAAGTGTTCCGTTTATAATTTTGGTCAGTGTATTTCAGTAAGAGACATAATTTACGTTATATTAAGCCATACAAGTTTTAATAAAAAAGTTTACAGATGATTAAAATATTTGTTTCACTGATACTGCATTTGTTTGTACTGCTAATGCTAACACCTGTAGCACTGCTTGCTTCCTGCTCTGTTTACTCAGCTTGCCACACTTTCCCTGTGTTTGATCCCTCAGTCAAGTGAGCACTTCTAGCAAGTGAAGTGCACTTGACGCCCAACCTTAAAATACAATGCTAACAGTAGTGACTAACTGGGCACCGTATGCTTTCCAGTGCTTTCCAGTGCTTTCCAGTTCTTTTTTTCTTTTTCTAGAAGTCACAATATTATAAATTCTTCCTTTGTAAAAATTCTTACAGCAAACCTGCAGTAAAATAATTGTGAGATAAAAACAAGTCGCAATTCTGATAGAAACTCGCAATTGCAAGTTAGAAAGTCAGATTTTGAGGGGGAAAAAAGACTGATATGTTCTTAGAATTGTGCGTTTATATCACAATTCTGACATAACTTGCAATTCTGAGTAAAAAGTCACAATTGTAAGTCAGTTTATGTCTCGCAATTCTGACTTTAAAACTCGGAAGTGTGAGTTATATCTCACAATTCTGAGAATGTAAAATCGTGATTGCAAAAAAAACGTTAGAATTCTGAGAAAAAAAATCGCAATTACCTTTTTTTATTTTTTTTTCAGTGGCGGAAACAGGCTTCCATGAGTAACACATTGAATGAAATGTGAAATTTTGACAGCATCTTCCTGTAAAAACATACTCCAATAATATTTGTTTTATTTAACTTTGATTTCTTTTTTTTGTGTGTGTTTTGGACACTCTTATTTGCTGTTAATTCACAAATGCTGAGGGTGATAATGAAGAGCAATCAGTCAAGGTAAAGTCTCTGAGTAAGTCTTTTCTGACTCAGTCTGTCTTGTTTTTCTCAATGCAGTGGTGCATGAGGTGCGCTGTGTGGACGGTGCAGTAACCAATGGCGTTCACCAGCTCAGCTCTTCAGAGGTGGAAGAGCTCCTCCACAAGGCTGACGAGGTGACCATGAGCGAGAGCACCAAGACTACGCCGCGACTGGAACGAGGGCAGGCCGAGAAGTTGGAGAAGGTGGAGAAGGTAGAGAAAGACGTAGTACCAGACGCAGCCCCCATAAAGGAGATCACGGGTGTAGAAGCCAAACCCGCAGCCCCTCAGACAGAAGTGGGCGGGGCCAGCGCGGAGAACCCCGTTACGATGGTTTTCATGGGCTACCAGAGCGTCGAGGACGAGGATGAAACAAAGAAGGTTTTGGGGCTGGAGAGCACGACTGTGAAGGCTGAGGTGGTGCTCATCGAGGACGGCGATGCCAAGACCGCCGCCAGTGACACCAAGCAGGAACAGGCGCCCCCTAATGGCAGCCCAGCAGAACCACCGAAGGCTGAAGAGGCGGCAGGTGAGTCGGGACAGCCAGAAGGGGGCGCTGCTGAGGTCAAGAGCAAGGAGAAACAACCCTGCAAGTGCTGCACCATCATGTGAGCCCAAACACGCCCTCCCAAACACGGACTTTACTGATGAAATGCAACAACATACAGAGAGAACAATAGCAAGGCTGAGAGGAATAAACGTTCAGTATCTTTTGATAGAAGAAGCTGTTGTTTCTTTAATTGATTTTTACCTGTTTTATATTTTCTATATTACTTTCTCTTTTCCCCTTGATCCTTTCTAACCTATGCGTTTTGTTTTTTTCTGGTTTCATTGTGGCTGGAATGAATCATGTCATATGCGCTCCTGTGAGAGATGCATGAAGATTCGACCCTTTAATTGAACGGATCCAACAAGCCCCTTTAATCAGCATTTACTTCACATATTATTTTCCATATGAAAGATTCAAATAATTATCAAACATAACTATATAATATATATGATTTTTAAAGCCTGTTTTTTTTTTAGTTCACTTTTTGCAGAGTATGTTGCGTGCACTACAAATTATTTCACTTTCACATCAATAGAAAAGATTGAGGAAAACTGTCTCAACATTGTGCATTGCACTGTATTTATTACTGATGAAGCTGTGAGAAGTATTCAATTATTTTCATTTTGTTTTTCGAATTAGGAATAAAACCTGTGGGACTGACAGAGCACACTTTGCATTTGCTTAGAAATGACGGGATTGTTTTAAACAAACGGAGTGACCATCGTACAGGAGTTGTATAGGAATGTTCTGCATTAGATACAAGCAGAGCTCTCAATGCAGAAATAGGCCTACTTTTGACTCATCCCTTAGTTTGCAATGCAGAAAAAAAGGTTACAAAAATGTAAAGTTTGTATTTTTCCCCCCCTTGTGTGTGTTTTTGAGCTGTAGTTGTCTAAATCATTCTACAAATCCTTACTGGATTCCCTACTGTACTGTTAAACAGTTTGCCATCTGCATTTTAAGTCTCTTTTGGTCACCAAGGATGCATTTATTTGATGAAAAATACAGTAAAAACGGTACTATTGTAAAATATTATCATATAATATCAAACATCATCGTTTATTTATTAAAAGCAGGGCTGTCACGATTGCCTTATTTAATTTGAGTACTCCATTATAAAAAAAAAAAATTCTCCACTGCAATTTGCCTGTGTCGAGAAACCGCCAAAATACCGGAAGTGGCGTATTCCACAGAGAGAGTCCATGAAAGCATATTATTAGACAGTTTTCCAAAGCTGCATGATATATTAAACCCGTTTAAAATCATAATAAAGCATAATGCGATTGGGAATTCACAAACGCTACCATTTAATTAAATAAGTGTATGCGTATTTAAGTATATTTTAATTATTTAAATGCGTGCGTGCGTCTCAGAGCAGCTCCGTTCACAGGAACTGTGTGAAGCCTCTTCAAATCTATTATAACGTTCAAATGAGAACGCAACGTGCGCCATTTCATCAGATTTCTAAGGTAAATAATTTATAAACTTAAGCAAACACTGGAGAATACATCGTTTTCTTTCTAAATATGATTTCAAAACAATAGCTGAAACCCTCAGTTTACACGTAGTGATATCCACATATTTAACAAATTACATTGGCTGTAGCTCTGTAGTAAAGAAATGGCCAAATGTTAAATATTAAGTGGACGTTTGAATTAAATGTTTAGTTAATATTAAACAAGGATTAGATCGTGCAGTTAAGTGTAAAAACAATCGTCAGGCTGTTGGCGCCCTCTGCAGGTATTTGTTATAATACATAATGTACATTAGTTTTATTGTTTATAATAATACATTATGTTTTGTTAAATAAAACCATATAATTACTTCATTTCAATACTTAACTTTGTTCACTTAGGTTTATTTTTATTACCACACACACACACACACACACACACACAAATAATTATAATTATCAGCTTACTTGAAAAATCGTTAGAACAATTAACCGATTACTCAGTTAACAAAATAATAGTTAGTGACAGCTCTAATAAAACTTTTTAATGATGAAAAATTACACAAGCTTAGATACACACTAAGGATTTCAGCTAGTTAGCATGGCTGTTCATTGTTGTAAAACTACATCTGGTTTTAAAAACATATTTCTCTATTAATGGCCATTTAAATGTAGCTTTACATATATTTATTTGATCAAACATACAGTAAAACATGGAAAATTATTATAATTAAAAATAACTCTTTTGTATTTTAATATTTTTAAAAATGTAATTTATTCCAGTGATGCAAATCTGAATTTTCAGTATCATTACTCCAGTCTTCAGTGTCACATGATTCTTCAGAAATCATTCTAATATGCTGATTTGCTGCTTAAGAAACATGTTATGTTGAAAACCACGTTGTGGTGCTTCATATTTTTATGGAAGCCGTGTTATATTGTTTCAGGATTCTTTGATGAATAGAAAGCTCACAAGAACAGCATTTATTTTAGTGTAACTTTCGATAAATTTAATGCATCCTTGTTGAGTAAAAGTATTCAATTATTTTAAAAAAAAAAAAAAAACATTTGAACTGCATTGTCTATACTTCATTGCAGTTTATTCCAGTGCAATGCCTTTCGCCATAGACTTCCATTATATTTCCATAATCAGCTTGTTTTAATTTGCTTTTACAAACTTAGGGATGAGTTAAAATAACTTTACCCTAAACAAAAGCATGTCACAGCTTAATTGAAGCAACATTCCTGCAAATGCACATGCAGTTGCAGATTTCACAATTTATTTGCTTCAAATGAAAGAATATCTCTCTCACACACGGTAACACAGCACCGTTTTTCCCTCCTTGATTGAAAATCTCTTTTCCTTATCTTCGTTCTCCCGCGAGTCCAGTAGATTGCGCTCTTTCATATTGAAATGTAGGACAGGTGAGCTGAGGATATCTCAGTAAGCTTTGATGTTTTGCCGTTAGGCTGTGCGGTGGTCGTTCTCAGTTAGACTGTTCCAGCAAAGAGCTTGCGCATGTGTTTGTAATCGTTCCTTTGTGTTACTACCTAAAATATATATATATTATCCCCACTTGAAGTGCTCTATTTGTTGTAAATAGAGATCAAGAGTAGAGAGTAAGTTGTTCTCTCGGTTACTTTCAAATTGCTGCATGATATAAATTTGCATTGGATCATTTGTAGCCTTCTCATCTTTCATCTGCATCGCTCATGTGCATTTTGAGTATCAGCCCTGGCCTTGTTCTGACATTCGGAGGTGTGTGTTTATCAGGCTGGCTGTGTATTTCGATTGTATGCCAGTCCGCACTGCCATCAGCCCTCAGGAAGGGTCAATGACGGCTCATTCCTAACGAGTGACATCAACAAACTGCTGCAGCCAATCCTATGCAAGAGCCCTCATGCGTGTAAACTAGTGTCAGAATGAGCAAAGCTCTCTCACTTCCACAGCAATCATAACAGTTCCCGAGACAAGAATGGAAAGACAGGAAGGACAATATCCGCCCTTCCTTAGCTGTTCCAAGGAAGTGTGGTGAGGGGACAGGAAACGTTTAATAGGTTATTATGCCGAGTACTGAAGCTTTTTTTTGTTTTTTTCTGATACTTTTAGAAAAAAAGTGTTAACATTTCTGAAAAAAAAAAAAACATTGGAATTGCCCTTAACGTAGCTATGATGCCAAATGCTTCAGTAAAAACAAAAAGAAAACAAAAAACAAAAAGAGTTTTTGTAGCCTGTGTGTTTGTGGAAGAGTTGAGCGATCGACTGGTGCTAATTGAAATTTAGTTTTGTTTTTTTCCATAACAAAAAAATGTTAGTAACATTGAAGGTGCATTTAATAGTCTGATATCACAATCAGCATCTGATATCTCTTATTATCTGGGTTTTAGAGAGCATTTAAACAATAATGTCCTTTCCTGTCCAACAAAAAAAGAAGCAACTGCATCACTACTCATCAAATCTTGCCGTACTGATGTTTATAGCTGTTTGTATTCTGCTTTCATATTCTGACCATTTTTTTTTCTTCTTCTTGCTTCTTCTTTTCAAACATAGCTTTATGAAACTTTGAAGCCTCTGAGAATCTTCTGAATGGTAGTAAATTGTTTCTAATTAGACTAAATAGCCAAGTCCTGCCTAAAACAAGCATACAATTTATAACAAATTATCCAGATGCTACATATTAAATGGTATTTAATGATTTGTAAATTATTTTCAGTTAAGTATACTTTAAGTAAGAAAAAAATGACTGTTATGAGCCTGTTATTTTTATTGAATCAAAAACATACAGAGCGACCCCCGTAGTCTGATTCACAAACACATGACTTTTGGCGAATTGAAAATATGCAGCATGAGAAGTGTACTTTGATTTTTGAACAAATGGCTCTTATCAGTCTATTCCTGTAATGAATAGTTCGTTTGTCAGTTTTTAGAGGACAAAGCAAAGAACTAAAGGCACCACTTGATTTTAAAAATGTAAATCTATGTAAACTGGATGCGGGCCTAGTACTGAGCCCTGAGGAACGCCACTGCTCCCATTCAGAAGTGTAGTATTGCCACTGCCATTGTCAGTGACAAAATGTTTCGAAAAGCTTATTTTCTCTAATCACTACAGGTACTGATTCTAACGTCGTCGTCGCTGGTCATTTCAACAAGCCAAATACATTTTTTTTGGGGACTACACACAACATAATCTGCATTTCATTACCCTTCAAATTGCATTAATTAAAATTGCAAATTGAAAATGCGCTCAATGAAAACACATTTTTCAAAAACTCCCATATATTGCGGAAAAAAAGTTTTTAAGATCACATGAGGTGGTATTTCAGGCAATTTGAAAATGGAATATTTCGCAAAACTGCAATGGAAATTACAATGATTTTTTTCGCATTTACAGGCCACCTGGCGTATTTAAAATTTACACGGTCACGTCTACATCTTCATCAATTAGAAATAATGGCTAGCGATGGTGGTGGCTGCGACATATGTAAACCTAGCAACATGCGTCGCCATGACTTATCGCAAGGAAAAAACGGAATGGAATGCGGAATGAAAACGCTGTCATTTCGCAAAAGTCTTTTTATGGACATCTGTAAATCTGTATTAGAAACACAGCCAGAGAAAACAAACACTTTTTATGAAAATCTTTCATTTTTATTAAAGACTGTTATGTTTATTGAATCAAAAACATACAGAGTAACCACCGTAGTCTGATTCACAAACATGACTTTTAGTGAATTGAAAACATGCAGCATGAGAAGTGTACTTTGATTTCTGAACAAATGGCTTTTATCAGTCTATTCCTGTAATGAATAGTTCAGTTGTCAGTTTGAATCAGTCTGACAAATGGTCACTGAATAAACATCTGACGCAAACCAGTAGATTTTTTGAGGACAAACTAGAGAACTAAAGGCACAACTTGATTAAAAAAAATATAAATCTATGTAAATTGGATGCGGGCCTAGTACTGAGCCCTGAGGAATGCCACTGCTGCCATTCAGAAGTATAGTATTGTCACTGCCTTTGTCAGTGACTAAATGTTTCGAAAAGCTAATTTTCTCTAATTACTACATACAGGTACTGATTCTAACGTCGTCAATGCTGGTAGCATGACGTCCTAACAACACTTTGTAACTGTACCTCTACAACAGCTGGAAAGCCTAATGAAACACCACGGCTCATGTCATTTCAACATGCCAAAATGCATTTTGGTGGGGACTACATGCAACATAATCCGCATTTTCATTACCCTTCAAATTGCGCAAATTTAAAATATTTAAAAGTTACATGGTCACGTCTACATCTCCATCGATTAGAAATAATAGCTAGCGATAGTGGTGGCTGCGACATATGTCTGCGTCGCCATGACTTATCGCAAGGAAAAACTTTTTTACTCACATGACATTGGTTAATTGAAACCCTGTCATTTCGCAAGTTTTTTTAATCAACATCTGTGAACACAGCTAGAGAAAACAAACACTTTTTATAGAAATCTTTAATGAGTGGATTCTTCATGTGAGTTTCCACCATTTAGACTACAAAAACACTTTTTTCATGTGTACTTTTTCAATTAGCATCAAACTACTAAATGCACCTTTAACGTTAGTTTAGAGGGGTTTTTTTAATGAATGTTAAACCTGTTTAGTACCTTACTTGCTTCATTAAATTAATTTGATGGCAAATTATTAACTAATTTTAGGGGAATGAAATTATGTGGCACGTTTAGCTGGTAGAGGTGTGCTAGATGAAATGTGTGTGCGTTTTGCGTCTATGTGGTTGTATTCATGATTTATGTCAGTTAATATGTCATATATCTCTCATATTTTAGTCACATTAGTAATATCTGCCCAAATTACTGGGATGAACTCTGGAAATCGAAGCCCTGGAGTCAAATGAGGTCAACACGAATGCAAAAAACTATTTCCGTTCATCTTGTTTGTCATGTTTACACACTTGCACCAATTCACTTATCCATGTACACACTTTTTGGATGTAAAGCGACATCTGTGAGGTTATAATTCATGGTTTAAGAACCAGTTTGCTTTCCTCCAACTTTCTTTAAAGTCTTTGCATCACTGTGAGTTTTATGGTTGCCTCACACTTTGGCCACTCAACTTACTGTCCGTCAGTACTAACATTCCAGTTCCAACATGTTCCTCACCCCTGAATGCCTTGTTGTCTGGCCACAGGCCTGGCGTATCTCTTTTGTATAGTTGCATGCTTTTATAGGTACATAAATCACACATATCTACATATACATATCCATTTCCATGTTAGATAATGTCCCTGTGCTTGAACCCCTAACCCTTGATGACAAGCTGAGTTCAAAGGCATGATAGAACAGAGGACAATGTAGGGACATATAACCGGGTTCCTCTCTTATTGGTTCTCCTGATAATGAGTGTGTGTGTGCTCTTACTGCCACTGTTGTCTGTGCGTTGTGAAGGTCTGCTTTCTTATCAACCTGACAGAGCTGTAGAAAGAGTTGGAACGAGACATTAAAATGTGACGTGCTTTACGGAAAACACTGCCTCTGTCTTGTTTTCTTTATAACAGTAAATGTGCTGTGTATGATCTATAAGCACATCTTTATGTAACAGTATTCCCTGCTCTGCAATTTTATTGCAAACTTCAACACCACAACAAAAGATTCATTTTGTCAGTGGGAGTTTGCAGTCTGTATTGAATGAGATTCAATAAAAAATATAATGCACAGTGAATTAATGGCAAGAAACTGCTTTCTATTGAGTTCTTCTGTTGAGTTTTTGAGTCTTTGTAGGCTGCATGCAAAGACTAGTTTTCTACTAAACCTGGCATTGTGTACTATACTGTTGGCTCTTTGACAAACTGCTTGGGGGCTTCCTCATTTGTTATTCTGGATAAAAGCATCCGGATAAATGTAAAAACAACATACAGAACGATCAGTGATATCTGATTTACAAGCAAATTACTTATATAAGCTTGTGTTTTTATTGGATCAGAAACGTACTGCATGACCAGTTTAGTCTGATTCACAAGAAAATGACTCTTATGAGCCTGTTCCTTTAAGTGAAGTGAAAATCTACAACACAACCAGTATAGTCCGATTCATGAGTCAGTTCTTTCAAGTGAAACAGCAATATATAGCGCAACTAGTGTAGTCTGATTCACTAACAAATGGCTTATATGAGCCTGTGTTTTTATTGGATCAGAAATGTACTGCGTAACTAGTGTAGTCTGATTCACAAGCAAATGACTCTTATGAGCCTTTGTTTTTGTTTTTTTTAATCAAAAACATACAGTGTGGCCAGTGTAGTCTGATTCACAAGCAAATGACTCTTATGAGCCTGTTTTTCTAAGTGAATCAGATATGTACAGCACAACCAGTGTAGTCTGATTCACTAACAAATGACTCTTATGAGTCAGTTCTTTTAAGTGAATCAGAAACATACAGAATAACCAGTATAGTCTGATTCACTGACAAATGACTCTTATGAGCTGCTCCTTTAAAGTGAATCACAAATGTACAGCACAACCAGTGTAGTCTGATTCATTAACAAATGGCTTATAGAAGCCTGTTTTTGTATTGAATTCGAAACATACTGCGTGACCAGTGTAGTCTGATTCACAAGCAAATGACTCTTATGAGCCTGTTTTTCTAAGTGAATCAGAAATGTACAGCGCAACCAGTCTAGTTTGATTCACAAGCAAATGACTCTTATGAGCTGGTCCTTTAAAGTGAATCACAAATGTACAGCGCAACCATTGTAGTTTGATTCTACTTGAACTAATGGCTTATATGAGCCTGTTTTTTTTATTAAATCGGAAACATACTGCCTGATCAGTGTAGTTTGATTTACAAGCAAAGTACTCTTATTAGTCTATTTCTTTAAGTGAATCAGAAATGCACAGTGCAACCAGTGTAGTCTGATTCACTAACAAATAACTCTTATGAGCCAGTTCTTTTTATTGAATCAAAAACATACAGTGTGACCAGTGTAGTCTGATTCACAAGTAAATGACTCTTATGAGCCTGTTTTTCTAAGTGAATCAGAAATGTACAGCACAACCAGTGTAGTCTGATTCACTAACAAATGACTCTTATGAGCCTGTTTTATTTTAAGTGAATCAGGAACATACAGAATAACCAGTATAGTCTGATTCACTGACTAATGACTCTTATGAGCTGGTCCTTTAAAGTGAATCATAAATGTACAGCGCAACCAGTGTGGTCTGATTCACTAACAAATGGCTTTTATTAGCCTGTTTTTCTAAGTGAATCAGAAATGTACAGCGCAACCAGTGTAGTCTGATTCGCTAACAAATGGCTTATATGAGCCTGTTTTTTTATTGGATCAGAAATGTACTGTGTGACCAGTGTAGTTTGATTCACAAGCAAATGACTCTTATTAGTCTGTTTTTTAAGTGAATCAGAAATGTACACAGCAACCAGTATAGTCTGATTCACTAAAAAAGGGCTCTTATGAGTCAGTTCTTTTTATTGAAACAAAAACATACAGTGTGACCAGTGCAGTCTGATTCACAAGGACATTACTCTTAGGAGCCTGTTTTTTTAAGTGAATCAGAAACATACAGCACAACCAGCACAGTCCAGTTCACTAACAAATGAATCAGAAATGTACACAGCAACCAGTATAGTCTGATTCACTAGAAAAATGCACTGTGACCAGTGTAGACTGATTCACAAACAAATGACTCTTATGATTTTTAGTGAATCGAAAACATGCAGCATGAGAAGTGTACTTTGATTTCTGAACAAATGGCTCTTACCAGTCTATTCCTTTATTGAATAGTTAAAAAAAACTCATTTTGACAAATCTGGCACAAACCAGTAAATTAATATAGGACATAGTAGAGAACTAAAAGGAAAAAAGTAAGGAAAAATTGTTGATTTCATCTATATATATATATATATATATATATATCAACTGGATGCGGGCCTAGTAGTGAGACCTGAGGAACGCAACTGCTGCCATTCAGAACTAATGAGAGTCACCACGGTATTGTCACTGCCATTGTCAATGACTAAATGACCAGGCTTCAGAGCAACTATGAAGTGCATTATGGGATGGTAGAGGGATATTCTCAGCTTTTGTCCTAAGGTTGCTGATTATAGCAGCATTCCAGACTGGTATCCCTGCCCTCAGCACACTCATCAACACAAACACACCTACACACGCATGCATGCACTGAATCTTTGACCATGGGCCAGGTCACCCCACACACATTTTCGCTTAAGGTGATACCTTTTTGCCCATACAGGAGCCATATTGGAGGAGGAGCTTAATTAGAGCGACTGTGCCAAAACACCCAAAAGTTTTATGGGTAGTGGACAGTATTTTTCAGCGCTAATAGACACAATGGTCTCGCTGTACCCATGGGCCTGCAAAAGATGAGGTGAGTCATTCCAAATGAGCATGAATGTCTTATTTTTAAGTAAAGCAATAGCAAACAATTTTTGTACACTGCTTTTTTTTTACAATATTGTGTATTGGTACATTTAATATGGTGATTCTTGGTATGTTATGGTATATAAAAATCCTTATCTCATTAATTCACCTTCTTCCACAGACTGGACTCATCAGGCTTGAGTTGAATTCACTGCATGCTAATGTCTTCCTGTCTAACTCTAAGAAGCAGGTAGTACTGCAGTCAAACACAATGTTCAGGTACACTCCTCCCTGGCAGGTGCTGTGTAACAGCCTGGATCACAATTTTAAGGTAAGGCTGTACAAATACATATGTGTTTGAAGAAATGCCTACAGTTGTACACTATATAGGTTCTCTATTAGCATATGTAGTTCTATGAAGAACCTTTAACATCCATGGAACTTTTTCATTCCACAAAAGGTTCTTCATAGTGGAAAAAGGTTCTTAAGATTAGTAAAATGTTTTTCACACTTGAAAAAAATGTTCTTTTAAGAACTGAAAGGTTATTGGGAAACCAAAAGTAGTTTTACCAATTGCCAAATTAGAATCATTTAATCAGCTTTATAAGACAAACTTTATACATAGAATGGAAAAGATGATTGAAATTGTGTATAAATAAAATAAAACAAATGTGTATAGTACGATTTATTATGATGCTTATATTCAATAGCTGATAAGATACTCTCTATTAATGTACAAAGTCAGATACTTGTGCGTTATACAGTGGCATGCGAAAGTTTGGGAACCCCTTGCAGAATCTGTGAAAATGTGAATAATTGTAACAAAATAAGAGAGATCATACAAAATGCATGTTGTTTTTTATTTAGTACTGTCCTGAGTAAGATATTTTACATAAAGGATGTTTACATATTATCCACAAGACAAAAATATATCTGAAATTATTAAAATAACCCCATGCAAAAGTTTGGGAACCCTTGATTCTTAATACTGTGTGTGGTTACCTGGATGATATATGACTGTTTTTTTGTTTAGTGATGGTTGTTCATGAATCCCTTGTTTGTTCTGAACAGTTAAACTGAGAACTGTTCCTCAGAAAAATCTTCCAGGTCCTGCAGATTCTTTCCTTTTCCAGCATCTTTTGCATATTTGAACCCTTTCCAGCAGTGACTGCATGATTTTGAGATCAATCTTTATACACCGAGGACAATTGAGGGACTCAAACACAACTATTAAAAAAGGTTCAAACATTTTGAACAGGATGAAGATGTCCAAATATGTCTTATTTTGTTGAAATATATATTTTTTCCATTTAGTACTGGCCTTCGGAAGCAACAAAAGGTACTTGCATGTCTCCCGGAAGACAAACTAAATACAATTTACCTTGATCGTCAAATTCAAAAAGTTTTCACCCCCCGGCTCTTAATGCATTGAGTTTCCTTCTGAACCTTTTTTAATAGTTTTGTTTGAGTTCCTCAGTTGTCCTCAGTGTGAAAAGACAGATCTCAGAATCATACAGTAACTGCTGGAAAAGGTTCAAATATACAAAAGATGCTGGAAACCTGAAGAATCTGTAGGACCTTGAAGATTTTTCTGAAGAACAGTGCTCAGTTTAACTGTTCAGAACAAACAAGGGACTCATGAACAACCATCACAAAACAAAAGAAACAGTCGCAGATCATCCAGGCAACCACACACAGTATTAAGAACCAAAGGTTCTTCTTTTGAAGGGGGTTATTTTAATAATTTCAGCTAAACGTCTTTCATGTAAAATATCTTACTCAGGACAGTACTAAATAAAAAAAAAAATAACATGCATTTTGTATGATCTCTCTTATTTTGTTAAAATTATTCACATTTTTACAGATTCTGCAAGGGGTTCCCAAACTTTCGCATGCCACTGTAAGCTTTTAATCATAATTTCTGTTAAAATCATTTGTAGATTTAAAAAAATGACATCTGTAAGCATTAACTAATGATATGTTAAGCATTATATAAAGTTTGTTAATGATTTATTAATGAAGGTTTTACTCACTGTAAATCATCTGTCAAAGTCATTTGAAGATTTTTCAGGTAACACTTTATAATAAGGTTCATCAGTTAACATGAACTAAGAATGAACAATACTTCTACAGTATTTATTAATATTAATGTCAATTTCAGCAATTACTAATGCATTATTAAAATCACAAGTTGTGTTTGTTAACATTAGTTACTGCACTGTGAACTAACATGAACAAACAGTGACTGATTTTGATTTAACTAACATTAACAAAGATGAATAAATACTGTAAGAAATGTTTTGTTTATGTTAGTTAATACGTTAATGTTAACAAACAACACCTTATTGTAAAGTGTTACCATTTTTCAATAAAAGATTATACGAATTGAAAGTTTAATGACATTCGTAACCATTTTAATGTTAATCATTAGGTAACAAGCACATTATCTCATATTTCTAGATATGTGAATATATAATAACTAATAAACTTGTAAGCATTGTATAATATTTGTTAATGATTTACTAATAAAAAGATTAAGTAATTGAAATTCACTGTTGTAATATATCACATTGGATAGATGTATGCGCGCGTTTGTTGGTGCCGTAAAGCAATTTGCCTTTCTGCAGAATTTCGCACCGCTTGCCAAATGCACAAACTCTTCTGGGAAAAGAAATATATAGTTTGTGGCTCTTGTCCACTAGATGTCAGGATTTGTAATATTCAACCCACCAGAAACTTTTGTACAAAACCTCCTATCATAGACACTTTTCTACATGAGCAGTTAAACAGTTACTAGTGATGATCTTAGAAAAAGACATTTGCTTGGTCATAAACTCTGGAATGCAATTTATGAGTGTCATGCTCTGTACTTTCACTTGAGTGCTTTGACAAGAGGGAGTTTTTCTCAGCTCATTGCACTGCTCAAATGACAGCTTCAGCTTTATTTTAATTGCATTGTTGTCGTTATCCTCACTACAGTCCATACGGATACATGTGGATGTACAGTAGTTAACCACATTTAGGGCCCATTTAACATGTCTCATTTTAATTCAGCATACAGATTCTTCAGTAACAAGCTTTTATATTAATATACCAGGTGCCCATTCTTCCTCAAAACCCCATTCACTATCAGTCTTTTACACTTCTTCTGTTTGGCAGTGTGGGGTGTGTCTATGTGTCTCGTGTTTATGTGATATTAGATGAACTTTGTCAAGTCAGTGCAGTAAAGACAGAAGTGTCTTCTGATGCATGTGACACTGCAGGCTCTGATGCCCTTACTGATGTCTGAGGGTGAGTTTTGCTCGTTTTTCTTTGGCCAAAACGTGTGAGAATAAATTGCTCGTTATGTTAGAATTAATAGTGCATATTATTTGTTCATTTGAAATGCGTGATTACTTGTAAGAGAGACAGGATTTATAAGCCTAAATCAGCCTAAATCAGAGGTAAAAAGAGTGATAATGTAAATATCTGTAAAAACAGTAAAACATTGTTAACTTAATGCTTAGTTTTTCTTTAATCTCAGTATTATATAATAATTACTTTAAGAGTACTTTAGGACTGTTTCCTCTTTCAGCCGTTTAATTGTCACTGGAGGCTAAAGGTTAATTACAGTTATGTATCTTACGATATTTTTTTTTATGGAGCACTTTGATCTGTCTGAAAGAAAGTGAAAGTGCGAGATTTTTATCAAAATGTGTTAGTTTATTTATTATTTAGAGTCCATTACCCTGAGCACCTATCAAAACATAGCTGTTCTATTATCAGCAGTTGTTATCATGAAATTGCGTTTGAATCTGTATATGAAGCTGTAATTCAGCGGACATATATTTAAAGTTTCCGTGGGGTAAAGATTTGCTGTCGCATGGTTTCATGACTCTTTGTTTTGGTCATCATACTTCTGTAAAGCTACAGTATATTTTTTGTACTTTTCGGGACATCCCTTAAACAGTCTTAGCCAATCAGCAAAGGCAGAACTGCGGTTTCTAGGAAACCGGCCTTCTGTCAGTTTATCAGTGGTTCACAGTTCACGATGTCACAGACAGACACCAGGGACAGTGTGCAAAACTCCCTTACAACTACGTAAGCTTGTTCAAAGTGGTAGACAGTCTTATCTATTGATTTGACGTAGTACTCAGACCAGAGAAAGTTTTTTTTCCCACAATGATAAATTATTTTTAAAAACCGGAGTAGTACATATCTCGTCAGTAACGTGAGGTGAGTGTCTGTTTTTAAACTTATATAATTATCATTTGAAGATCTTCAAGTACTTAAAATGCTTTGTCAACAGAATAGTTATACAACCTAAATTCAACTGAAACTACATAAAAATATATAGGTTTTTTAAAAATATAAGTATAAAAATACAGCTCTTTCTCCCGCTGTTATGTTTGTTAAAAACGTAAAGTTTGAAAAATCATATAATGTTGAGAAAAAAACAATCTTTTGAAATAACCTGTAGAATGAAATTGTTTGCAATGTAATATGTCCGTTATTACAACATTGATACAGACAGGTGTAGTACTAAGCAGAATTTGGGTTAATGTAAATGTTAAAAGAATGTCAAACTGAAACATGATTTTCAACTGAATAGTAGGCTAAGTTGATGAAAGTGTTATTTACCATGATTTTACTATAGTAAGGAAATATTTGTCGGGGGAATACATTCTATTACGTCTGTTGTAGTTATGGATTTTAAAAAAAAAAAGTTTACGTAAAGTTATAAACAAAGTTTACAATATCAACCTAAAAACTTAAACAAAACTGAGCAAAATACCGCAGTTACTCTGCAAGAAATATGGTACATTTTCACAAGGGATTGGTTTAAAAGTCAGAAATTAAAGTGTCATGTCTGTTTCTAATGGTATATTTTTAATAGTTTCCTTTTTTATGTAATGTAATGTTTGATAAATGTTCTAAATGTTCATTTTATTTATTCTTCATTCTTAAAGGAATAGTTCACCCAAAAATGAAATTCTGTCATTATTTACTTACCCTCATGATGTTCCAAACTTATAAGACCTTTATTCATCTTCGGAACACAAATTAAAATATTTTTGATGAAATCTGAGAGCTTTTTGATTCTGCTAAGGCAGCAATGCAACTGGCACGTTCAAGGCTCAGAAGGGTAGTAAAAACATAATTAAAATAGTCCATGTGACATCAGTGGTTTATTTAATGGTAAATCAGTGGTAATTTTGCTTTGAGAATACTTTTTGTGCATAAAGAAAACAAAAATAATGTCCTTATTAAACAATTTCTTCTCTCCTGGGTCAGTATCACAAGGATAACATGATGTATGAACACATCGAAGACTGACATGGAAGAAAAGAAATTGTTGAATAAAGTTATTATTTTATTGTTGACACATGGACTATTTTAACAATGTCCTTACTACCTTTTTGGGCCTTGAACATGTCAGTAGCATTGATGTCTATGCAGGGTCAGAAAGCTCTCAGATTTCATCAAAAATACCTTAATCTGTGTTTTGAAGATGAATGAAGGCCTCATGGGTTTGGAACGAGATGAGGGTGAGTAATTATTGACAGAATTTTCATTGTTGGATAAACTATCCTTTTAATAGACACAACCTGTTAAACCTTTAAAGCTTAGATATATTAAACCATTCTTGTTACATATCTAGAAATATGTCTACTTACTCTCTACGCAAAATATGTGTTAAACATCTGACACTCTCTACACGGTCCAGTAGTAAATCTGTTGTGCTTCTTTTTTTGTTGTTGTTACCCAGAGACAAGCATCAACTGTGACGGTCAACCCATATAATGCAGGCACTCACTCCTCAGTAGAGGAGCAGGCTGTGATCCATTCCCATTCTTCTCTGAGACCTCCACTTCCCAGGCCTGATCAGAACCATCCACCACACAGAGACCCCATGACCAGCAACCCAAAGCGCTGGGTTATAAAGCCCCTGTCCCCTAAGCTAGAGCAGTCAGATTTGCGCTCCATATTGAGCCCGACTGGCCAACCACAGTTGCTAGAGAACACATGGAGTACTAGTCAGGAGGGTGACTCTTTCAGGTACAGCTTGGAAACTATAACAGTAACAGGCATGCAGCCTACTGTGATGGTGTCATCTGGGAGAAGCACTCCAGATGTGGTGGTCCAGGCTCAGCAAGTGTCTGTGTCTGAGGATGGAAGTGACGGTGAAGAATGGAGGCCCAGTACTCCAAGCAACCCTAGCAGCCCTGAAACTGCCAGCAGTACAGGCTCACATGTTGGATTCTACTCCTTTGTAGAAGACCCAGCAAGCCCAGAAGCGGAAATGAATGAAGTCTACATGGTTTCTCCACAAAGGCAGGCCAAACTGAATACCTTGAAGGAGAAGAGCACCTTTAAGCTACAGACGTACACAGATGATAAGAGACCTGGGAGGCTATTCGAAGAAAGTAATGGAGATGACTTTTACCGACTCGAGGATGCCTCCAAAGTGAATGAAGACGAGGAAAATACAGACCGAATGGAGATCATCCGGAATCAGGCACCCAAGAAAAGCCCTGCCCTTAAAGAGCAGTGGAATGCCTTAGAAAATCTGGACCTCAGTAACACTGAGCAAAGACTCCTGGATGGGTTTAGTGTAAGCTACAAACCAGTGAGTGTGAAGACTGAACAAGTCAGGGTTGAGCCTGGTACCATAGACCATGAGCAAATTGACTTCAACGCAGCACGAAAGCAGTTTCTAATGATGGAACAATCAAAACAAAACCCCTTCCTACAGAGTCCTGAGCAGCTTCCTTATTCCCCCAAACTGCGAGGAAAATCTCTATCCTCAACAGCCAGCATCTTCAGTCCAAAGCAAGTAAGCAAAGAGAACAGCCTAGAGGAGAATCAGATCCCACTAGCAACACACCAAGAAATAGAAGTAAAGACTGTAAATGTGACTGAACATTCAAAAAATGGAGTTACAAGTGGATCCTTAGATGATGTTGACTCTGGTCTTGGTGACCAAAGTGGAGGCTACGCCAGTGAGGGTAGCATTTCGAATGATCCTCTCATTTCAGAGATAGAAAGTAGCTTGACAATGCTAAGTGCAGATGAGACTCCCATTCAAAGGGAAATCAGAATTGCCCAGGAACGGGAAGAGAGTCTACGTCGATCAAGGGGTATCTTGCACAAAGACCATTCAGAGATGGTGGAGATCAGGATAAAGCCAATTCTGTCCCTGTCATCTCCACAGGTGAAATCTCCAAAAGCCAAAGAACCAAACAGAGTGAGTTTCCTTATTCAGAGAGAACGTGAACTTCAGAAACAGCGACAGATCAAAAACAGTGTTTCAAGCCATAACAGCCAAGAGAGCCAAGTACAGGGCAAGTCAATTGAGTCACAACCGGATGAAATTCCAGTCATATCTTCGAGGGCAAGTCTAAGAGAAAGTCCCACAATTGATTTAGAGCAAAGCACAGTTTCTGCAGATGACAAGTGGATTACAGAGAAACCTACACTAGTAGAAAAAGGTGACTTCTTGGACTCAAAGGAAGTTCTTTCGCCTTGCTGTCCTCATCGACATCCTGATGAATCTATCCTTCAGAGAAAAACTGACAGCAGCACTTTTCAAAACCAAGTCCAAATAAGTGCAAATTCCGAGGACAACCATTATTCTAAAGTAAGGGTTCATAAAGAAAATGGTGTCGTGTGGCAAACCAAGAACCTTAAAACAAAGAAAGAGCCATCCTGGATTGTTGAGAATGAAAGGAGCTTGACTGGAAAGAACAGATTTTACTCTCAAAATACTCCGTCCCCACTGAAACCTGCAAAAAATAGTCGGTACACTCATACCTGGAGATCTCACCTTGAGTACACCGACTGGAGCCCCAAAATGCAGAACGCCCCAGACAGTATCCGTCAGGAAATCGAAAAAGACCTCAGACGAGAAAAAGAGCTCCAGGAGCTGAGAGAGTCCAGTAGTCTGTCTTTCTCATTACCCAACTTAGCATACACAAATCCAGTGCTAACTTCCACTGAAACCAGGTCCTCAATAACCAGTGAGGAAACTGTATTTTCACCACAAACTCCAGATGGGAACATGGCAGAGGTGGATTCTGTACTTCCAGAAAAGAAGACTGATTATAGTAATCCTTATTCCTGGAGTCTGGACACTTCTCGATTATTCATGACAGGTATAACTGTGCAGTCTTACTTCACTCAAATATGCTAAACTTAGCAAATGGGTAAAGGGGGGATATAGGCATTATTAGTGTAAGTGCCTGTTGCTGGGAAACTGTTTTATTATTCTGCACAAAGTTTGTGGCAAGTGCATCTCTTAACTTTTCTGTTCATAGCTAACCATAAGTGTTAAATGTTTATGGATGTCAGCAGCACCAAGGAATGTGAAGAACTGCCAACGTAGTTTCTGAACTTTGGACATAACATGGCATTCTGCTGCACTGCAGAATGATTAATCATTTACTTTATGAATGTAAATGCACATTTCCAGTTAAAGATTGCTTTTAAGACAATCAAAAGCATACATGCTGTGTCTTGTTTTCCAATATAATTTGTGCCGGTGATTAGTGCCCTCTACAAGGACTCGTATCAGACCGAGGTCACAGCACACCTGTCAGTTAAGAATCCATAGTAGTAACATAATCTCTTGTTTTTCTTTCTTTATCTCTCCAGATAAAAGTCCACAGTTGTCCTCACCACAACCCAGTTCCAGACTTCCCTCTGTGTCAATGATGACAGCCCAGCCATGGGGCAGCCCAAAACCCATGTCCCCAACTGTTTCCCGGGTAACTCCCATCAAGCCCTTTAGCCCACATACTGACCTGTCATCGCCTTCTTCCCAGAAAGGTCTGACTGAGACACTGCTAAAGGACTTTGAGGACAGACGGACCAAACTGAAGATGGAAGAAAGTGCAGTGAGTGAAGTTTCTTTCAGGAAATCGCCTTTAAGGATAGTTCACCCAAAAATGAATGTCATGTTATTCCAAATCGCAAAACCATAAGTAAAGAAAGGACTTTTTGGGGTAACTATCCATTTAAGACAGGGGTGTTCAAACTTGGTTCTGGAGGGCCGGCGTCCTGCAGAGTTTAGCTCCAACCCTAACTACACACCCCTGAACCAGCTAATCAATGTCTTACTATGCATTCTAGAAACTTCCAGGCAGGTGTGTTGAGACAAGTTAGAGCTAAACTCTGGAGGACAGAGTTTGGACACCTCTGATTTAAGACATTAATGTCATAATAAAGCAGTAACTGCTTTAAAAAAATGATTTAGAGCTGTACTGACAGATTTTTCTCTTTCCTCATTGTCTCTCAGTACGCTGGGATCCAACCTATTGACGCCATAAACAATGAGGTGAGATAAGGTTTATAATGTCTGGTGCCCTCTGCTGGATATTGGAACAGATCCAGTTTGATCATGTTGTGTAACTTTGGTTTCTCGGCAGGTTGTAGAAGCCACTCGTGTAATAAGGCATAAAAACCAACGTGCCCTGCAGTGGGAGGCAGGCATGTACGCCAACCAGGAGAGTGAATGAATCAGCACCGACATAACAGGACTCGTACCAAAAATCATCTTCAAACAAGAATGACTAAGTTTAATTCCACATTGGACTAACAAGCACACTACTCGCACCACCTCCAAGTCAGTGAACATGAAACATGGACTTCCATCTCATTTACAGTATAGCTGGATGTTCTCAGTTGACTGGGGTGATGGAAATAGGTGTAGGTGTGGAGAGCATCTTACCAGCTTGGGGTGAATCGTAAGCTCTAGCAAACTGGATCATGAACATTTTCTTCATCTCTTTCTCCGCCCAGTACTAACATTTAACTACCATCCTTAATACTACACATTTATAAAAATCTGTCATCTGAAAATAAAACATCAAACTGTATTACATTATTAATGTCACTAACCTTCAAATCCTCAGCGCTTAAACAAATAGACCAGCTTGCTTTTTATACAAGTAATAAAACTAAATAAGCAAAGTAGAATCACAGAACCGGGTTCCTACATAGAGAGGAGGGACCATGACATCTGGACCTGGACATGAACTCATTAACACACAAGACTGTTGATCTAACAAGGTGGTCTTAATTTTGAAATAATGGTGAATCTTGCTTTTCAATGAAAATATATAGTAATATCAATAGAAGATTCTTTTTTGTATTGAATATTGAAGATTCAAAAAGTTGCACTGGAGATTTTTGCCATATTGTAAATGTGATATGATAACAACTGTTTGTTTGTTTTTTAATGTACAATCTACATTACAGATTGTTGCAATAATAGTCTAGTATGTCAAAATTAACTTAATATCAAAAGATGATGTTGATGTATTCTGTGTTGTTAACACAATATTCCAATATACAACATACATAATAAAAGGCTTGATTTTAGCAGCCATGTTTCATTTAAATATATATTACAGTTTTTCAATATAGTAATAATAGTGATTCCCAACCATTGGTACTGCGAACCAAAAGTGTTTTATTTATTTCTAAAATAAATTATATTTAATAATATTGCTGACTTTATTAGTGCTAAATGCTACCCACCTTATTCTTCAACTTGAAAGTAAGCTTGCGTGTGAGACTTTCGGTTCATTAGCCGCTATAGAGTGTTTTCACGACGCGTCATCAATCGGCCATATTGGTGGTGCTGAACGTAAACAATGCCACTTAAACTAACTTGAATATATTGCTGATTATTGCTGCTTATAATGGTCAATTGTCATGTTTTGGGCTGTACTAATCGGTTGAACCAGGAAAAACATTTGGAGTATTGTAGACTGGCAAAAGCTATAACAAATCAAGGAGAAGAGTGAAAAAAACTGTCTGAGGAACAAAAAAGTATTTCCAGGGCAAGAATCTTGAAACATTCAAGTTTGTTCTTATCATTTCCAGTCAAGTAGGTGAAATATTAGGCTAATAGTTAAAATAGTATGCCCTTTCCTGCTTACTAAGTCCTTCTCTGTATGATTTAGCAGCTTACATGTTTTTCCCCGTGGTTTAGACTGCATGGTAACGTATTCAGTAGTATATTAAACGTGCAGTCCATGCTGTTGTTTACTTCCGAGTATCTCCAATATGCACTACAAACCAGTGTGTTCATGATTAAGATAATACATTAAACTAGTAAGACACAACTATTCGCAATGTCAAGCAGCAAAACGAGCTCTTTTGCAGAGCTAAAAATAGCTGGACCCTGACGAGACCGGAAACCAGACCCATAAAATTTACAAACGGCCGCGCCGTAAGGTGGATAGTCTGAGTGACACTGAACATGATTCTGGTTTGGTGCTTATGAAGGTATACATGAGCCTTATTATTTGTTTGGATGCATAAGACAAAAAGGTTAAGAAATACTAGTCTAGTAACTGTTGGGGAAAATCAAACAATCAAAGTATACATTCATACACAGCACAAAGCAGCTATGTGTCTCGTCGTGTTTGCTACTTCTATGTTTTAGTTCCACAAATATTCTCATCCCACTAATTAAGAACTGTCAAAAACGACATACTTGCTGAACAATCTTTCTTCACGTGGTTTCAGTCTCCAATCCCTCGAATGAATGTCTCTGTGCAATGTTTCATTTAAACTGATTTATTAGGCTAAATACTTTTAGGCGTTGTGTTGTTTCGTGCTTTTTATTTGACCGCCCGACAAGATTGACCGTGGCACAGCAGCGCCCTCTAGGGAATAAACTCCATTAACGCAAGATTTTCTTAATGCATGCAATGCAGTTTGCTTAATTGTTTGGTCATTTCATGTCAGCGTCATTAAAAATGTCTACACAATGTGAGTAAATGAAGCCACGGATGCTATACAACACTCAAACACCTCTAAACCTATTATGTGTATTAGTATTTGTGTATTAGAACCACACTTCGTTTAATACTCTCAGAGGTGAAATTAAGGGAATCTCATGGTAGACGCACTTACAAGCAGCAACAAGTTACCTTTTAAAATCGCTTTCGCTTCAATAACACAGCTTCCTTTCTGCATTGAACTGAGTTCAGTGCCAAGCGGGGATTTCCACTCTTTGATCACAATTAAAATCAATTTCCAGTGGATAAAATCCTTTGAGTAAGTGTAGTGCATTTATTTTTCCTGTATTTATAAATTTTTATTATTCATATTAGCCTGCATAGTACTTAAATGCATTCATGTATACATGTGTATAAGGAGTGAGATGACATTTTATTCACCATTAGGCTATAATTTGGATCTGTCATAATCTTTGGACCATGTACTTTTGTCTTTGTTTATTTGCATGCAAGATTGATGTCAATAAGTAGGAGAGACTGGGGCTAGTTGTCACACATTTCACTCCAGTGAATACTGAACTCCTGAAGAAAAAATAGTTAATGTAATAAGAATGATTAAAAAGAATGATTATAAATAATTGTAAATAAACTGGAGTAATGGCTGCTGAAAATTCAGCTTTGCATCACAGGAATAAATTACATTTTAAAATTGATTAAACTAGAAAATAGTTATTTTAAACTGAAATAATATTTCACAATATTACTGTATTGTTGAGCAAATAAATGCAGCTATGGTGAGCATAAGAGACTTCTTTCAAAAATTATTCCATCATATTAATACTGTTTATCTTTTGTCTCAAAGACCAAAATCACAGTCTCAAGCTCCCATTCTGCTAATCAAATGGGGGCCATTTTGACTTTGGTGGAGCCGGTGGTTGTCATCAATAAACTGGGGACGTCGTTTTTTGAGATGGCCCTCACACAGACCATCTACAACCAGTCACTGAAGACAACAGAAGGAGACAGCGATCGGGCGCAGGCGTTATCCTCGCGCTTTCTTCTTATTCAGAGTGTCCTGTCCTCTGTGGCTGCCATGTTGTCCATTATACCACTGAGCCGTATGGCAGACCGCCATGGACCTAAAGTCTTCCTGGTGGCCTCTCAAATGGGTTCGGTTTTGGGCATGTTTATGCTTGTCATCTTCATGTACTGTGAGGTTCCTCTGGAGTTCCTGTACTTGGGTTCTTTGCTGCATGGTTTGAGTGGTGGCGGGCCGATGTTTTGGGCCGGGGTGGCTGCTCTGGCATCTCTAAGCTCGGAGCAAGGCAAGCGCACTCTTAAACTCAACATCGTGGACTTTTGTTTTGGGGTCGCAGGGGTAGTTGGCGGTCTCCTGTCTGGATATCTGTATGAGATGGGACCATCAATTCTCCTCCTGACAGCAATTATAGTCAGCATTGTGGCGTTACTGTACACTGTGTTCGCCCTCACTGATTTAAGATATTCCCTATCTGAGAATGAGCCGTTGCTGACTGAATCTGAAAGTGGGAAAACGATGGATCGAGTCTCTGTAGGCATGCTGATGACAGCCATGGTGTTGTTCATGCTAGGAATGGTCGGGGCAGAAAATGTGCTCCAGCTCTTCGTGCTGAAACCCCCTCTGAGCTGGGACTCAGTTTGGGCCGGATATGGGAGGGCCGCCACCAGCGCGATGTATCTCAGTAGCTTCTTAGGGGTCCTGTGTCTGTTCAGTGTGTTGGGAGACACAGCCCTCACTCTGCTGGGTATCGTGTCCAACTGTACTGGGATGGCAATCATGGCATTCGCTGTAGAAAGCTGGGTCTACTTTCTGGGTGAGTTTTGTTTTTAGCTAATTAAAGGTCTTTTTAGGGGGCCGTCCACATATCGCATCATAATGTCCCCTGAGAAATAAATATCACTGAAATAAGTCTCCATTAACAGGATAGTTCACTCAAAAATGAAAATTACCCCATGATTTACTCACTTTCAAGCCATCCTAGGTGTATTTGACTTTCTTCTTTCAGACAAATACAATCAGAGTTATATTAAAAAAGGTCCTGGCTCTTCCTTTTATAATGGCAGTGAATGGGTGTTGAGATTTTGAAGTCCAATAAAGTGCATCCATCCATCATAAAAAGTACTCCACATGGTACTGGGGGGTTAATAAAGGCCTTCTGAAGCAAATCAATGTGTTTTTGTAAGAAAAACATTTACATTTAAAACTTTATAAACCATAATCTTTGGCCTCCGAACGAACAGTTATTGGAAGCTAGAGTTTACGGTTTATAAAGTTTTAAATATAGATTTTTTTTTTTTTACACAAATGCATTAATTCACTTCAGAAGGCCTTTATTAGGTGTGTGGAGTACTTTTATGATGGATTTATGCACTTTATTGAATTTCAAAATCTCAGCAGCCATTCACTGCCATTATAAAGCCTGGAAGTGCCAGGACATTTTTAATAGAACTCGGATTGTATTCGTTTGAAAGAAGAAAGCCATATACACTTAGGATGGCTTGAGGGTGAATAAATCATGGGGGAATTTTCATTTTTGGGTGAACTATCTCTTTAATAGCGTAAGAAGACCAGCCAGACTGGTACTCAATACTAACCCAGTCATGCTCTGGGAAAAATGGCTATCAAAATCACATTCTAGGGGTCAAAACTTCCGTTGAAATTGTGTTTGGGGGCAGGAGATTTTGCACTAACCCGCAGACAAAAAAAACCCTCCCTGCAACAGTACAAAAGTTGACAAAATCAGCAGGAAAACCACAGATTTGGCAACACTGATTGAATTTTCACATGACCTCAAATCAAAAGAACGTTAACTGGCTGTATTACACTTTTAATTGAGCCGAATATCTCAATAGAGATCATTAAACTTTTCCGTATTGTTGCCAGGTTATATGCCAGGAAGCCAGAGCCCATTAGGGTGACTTACAGTTATTTGAAATAAGCCAAAACAAGCATTTAAATAGGCAAAAAAAAAAAAAAAAAAAGATATTTTATTTCACCCCCTCAAATGTTTTTCTTTGAAAAAACAGGGTTCCCACTATCTTGTAAAACATGGATAAATGAGGTATCCAAATTTTAAAAATGTGGTTTCTAGACCTGGAAAAGTCATGTAAATTAATAAACTCTCCATGGGCATTTTAATGCTGAACACATATTTTTAGTTATGCTAAGCTCTAAAATAATTTAATATAAACACCACAATATCACACCCCGTTACACTTTTGCTCACAGAATAAATAAATGGCTGCATTTGCGACATGAGGGGTCAGTATAAGCCCAACACGACTGACATATGCATATAAAAAAAATAGCACAAATATAAAACAATAGTTCACCCAAAAATGAAAGTTCGCTGAAATTAACTCCCTCAGGCCATTTAATGTGTAGACATGTAGCTATTTTTTTTCATCAGAATGCATTTAGAGAATTTCAGCATTACATCACTTGCTCACCAAAGGATCCTTTGCAGTGAATGGGTGCCATCAGAATGAGAGTCCAAACAGCTGCTAAAATCATCACAATAATCCACAAGCAATCCATACAACTGCAGTCCATCAGTTGACATCTTATGAAGCTAGAAGTTGCATATTTGCAAAAAACAAATTCATAATTACAGGATTACTCCACTTCAAGAATAAAAATGTCCTAATAATTTACTCACCCCCTTGTCATCCAAGATGTTCATGCCTTTCTTTCTTCAGTCAAAAAAAAAATATTTTTTAAGGAAAACATTCCAGGATTTTTCTCCATATAGTGGACTTCAATGGTGCTCAATGGATTGAAGGTCAAAAATGCAGCTTTAGAGGGCTCTAAATGATCCCAGCTGAGGAATAAGAGTCTTATCTAGTGAAATGATCTGTTATTTTCTTAAATAAATTAAAATTTATACACTCTTTAACCACAAATGCTCAGTTTGTCTAGCTCTGCGATGCACATGTGTACTCTGCGCACTCCTGTTTAATACAATTAGGCTAATGTCAAAAAACTTGCTGTTTTACCTTTTTTTGTAAAGGCTGTTTGATCTTCTTTGCATGTTTACTTTGTAAACACTGGGTTGGTACTGTTGGCAGCAATGTAGGACAATTTTAAAGTTGGAGGTGAAAATGAGATGAGAATTTTTCGACATACCCTAACTGTATTGAACCGGAGTGCACAGAGTATGCATGCACATCACAGAGTTAGACAAGAAGAGCATTTGAGGTTAAAAAGTATATAAATTGAATTTTTTTTTTTAGAAAATAACATTGTTTCGCAAGATAAGACTCTTATTCCTCAGCTGGGATCGTGTAGAGCCTTTTGAAGCATTTTAACTTCAAACCGCTGCTGAGTCTTCTATCCATAATGTTGTTTTTTCCAATTAAAGGTTTGTAGTATTTTTCTGCATTGAGATGTGTTGTTTTAAACAGCTAGAGGAATCATGTTGTTTGCCTGCGTTCCCATGCCAACACTGCGAGCCATGCTGTCCAAGAATCTGCATCCTCAGCAATACGGTAAAGTTACAACTGCATAGAAACAAAAACTAAAAATGTGCTTCATCTAAGTACAAGCCAAATATCTAAGGTCATACTGCCAGTTATATGATACTTCATGAGAGTCCTCTGCTGTGTCTCTTGGCAGGGCGAGTTTTTGGGCTGCTCCAGCTGGTTCTGGCTGTGACTGATCTCTTGTCTAACGTCTTTTTCACCTCCATTTACCCTCTGACTCTCGGCTGGTTCAGTGGCTTCTGCTTCCTCCTCTCCTGTGCCATTAGTTACATCAGTGCCGTCCCTATAATGTACGTAAATCTGTCACTAAAAAACAACAACAAATGTTCTTTTGGTGGTTTCTTCATTTCTCAGATCATGTAGAATAACAGATGTTAATTTTGCTTTTCAGTTACCAAAGTGGCAGAGACCTGAGACTTGGATCCATTTAAGATGTTAAACACTTACGTGAAAATATGTCTGTTGTTATTTTGATTCAGTACTATGCAGCCCCTTAGGAAATGGTGAGGTGTATAGTTTTAGGTCTTAATATAAAATATTATTAGCATTAGGACTGGACGCATCAAAAAGTTTGTGCTTCTTGTGTGTGTTATTTTCAATAAACCTCCTTTAAAGAGCTTATTTTCCTTTGGTTATCTGTTCAGTCATGCTATTCTCTAATGGGCTGGTTTTTGTAGCTGCATGGGCCTTTTAGTTCTGCAGTTCACTTTTGTAAGACTTTTTTTTTTTAATGTGGGATTACTTTCACATTATAGCACCTAAAAAGGGTAAATATAACAATATTTAGTAAAACACCTTAATGCTGATGTGTTTTACCATCGGGGGTGTTTTATGTGTTATATTCAACAGCTGCCACATGGTGTCATCTAATGGTCAATACACGACCTACTATGGCAAGCGGGTTTACAATAAAATGGTATGACTAATGCTGCTTTTAGATAATAACAACTGAGTGGGTCATAAATATAATTTGACTCATCAGAATGACAATTTAATATATCTACAATTCTAATTTAATCAAACAATCTAATTAATTCCTGATGGACTAAACAAACTTGTGTTCAGTTTTTTTTTTCATTTAGATATGTCACGACAGGGGGACAAGACAATAACGACTTTCCTGACGACTTAAAATTAGCATTTTTAATATCCTTAATAATGAGAAATTAATGAGAACTTAAATATAAAATATATGAAATATAAACACATATAAGACATATCTCAATTTTTGTATTTTACTAGTGAGAATCCCATTAGAGACCCAAAGTACAAAATATAGTTGACTTTAATTACAATTTCTAGTTGTTAAAACTCATTTTTAGATATCTGAAAATATAATTTATACCTTAAATGTATATTATGACCAGTCAAGGGGTCAAAATTGCATAACAGATATCTGGAATTTTGACTAGTCAAAACTAAAGCCCTATTTGGACGGGACTTGCTGTCCAGGGAGGGCTTAGAAAAATCTGCGTTTCACAGACGTACTTTGTAATTTGAATCCTTTGTGACCCTGCCAAGTCTGTGTTTTTCTCACACAACCCCCATAAAAATTTCAGAGCAAATGACCTTTTTCAGCAAACTAATGGTTCTCTGAGAAATTAATCACATCCGAATGTGAATGTCTGTGATATTGTATTTTCCCAACGCTTCCGCTCAAGTGTATTTTGGCCTACCCCAGCCACTATTTGCACACCAATCTTACACATGCTGCACCTTTCACTATATATTGGACGAAAAAAATGAAGTAATAAAATGAATAAGGAGAGCCAAATTGCAGAAACTGTTAACACTGACCATTTTAACATCAGCATCAGATACTTGTTTAGATTTCTCTGCGCACTTACGGTGGTTTAATATAAGGAGCCACTTCTATAAACTTTTTAGAATTTTTTTTAAAATAATGTTTTTTGTAATAAACTAAAATTACATTAATAATATATAATTAAGAATGTTTCATTAGACATATGCCGTATGTGATGTACGCAACTTCTAGAAAACACACCACCTGTAATAAACACGGAGACGTTAGTCTCGTCCGAACTGGTACATGAAAATCAACTCGAACGTAGTTTAAAACTAGTCCCGTTCGAATAAGGCTTAAGCTTACTAAAGCCAGGGGCATTACATGCTAAAACGGCTTGCCATATGCTTACTGCCTACGTATTTCCGCTAAAATTTCAGTGTCTACGCGAGCTTCCGGTAGAGTACTCACCGAGAGGAAACTGTGGTAGTAGTTAACTCTTTCTGACTTTATGATTAACTTTCGATCACAAACAAACTGAGATATTATTACCTTATACACATATTATTAACCGCACTATATTAGTATATTAAAATATAACATTAAAGTAATGAGTTCACAAACCTTTAAATACCTTCGTCGTGAAGGTGCGTCGTCGCGATATTGCTGTGTCCCGTTCTGTAAAATGTCCTCAAGATTTAATTCTGTGATCAGTTTCCATAGTTTTCCTTTGCACAAGGAAACACGCAAAAAGTGGCTTCACAGTATCCGGCGTGAGGACTATAAGGTCAGTCCTAATACAAGAGTCTGCAGTCGACACTTCAGGAGTGATGATTTTTTTGAGCCATCGACTCCCACATCACGCCGACTGCTGAGGAAGGGCGCCGTGCCTACGCTGTTCATGTGGAGCGACTCTTCGTCCACTTCAGCACCTAAGCGCTTCGGGTTATGGAAGAAGAGGCGCGTCTCCTCTGCTTTAAAACAAGATCTTGTGCCTAAGGAGTTCCAGCATAATGAGCATGATTATTGCTCATCTGTTGTCCAGGATGATTTGGTTTTGGATCAGACCGAAGATCTCCGAAAGGAGGTCGAGCGCCTGAAGAAAAGGTTGGCAGAGTTGGCTGTCCTGCAGAGATTTTGTTTGGGACGATTTGCTGCATCAGACGATGACATAAGGTTTTACACTAGGTAAGCTCTAAAACATGAACAAGAAATGTTTGCATAACTTTTTCACGGTTTTCATAACTCATTTATTAAGTTAGTATTCAAGTAATTGCATTGAATGTGCGCTTTTAGTGTATTTAAAATCTTAAAAGTGTATTTCAAAAAACTATACTAGCAGGTAATATAATATTAATAAATTAAAAGGCCACTTAAGTGTACTTAAAGCACACTTTCATGATTGTTTCTTAACACAGTTAGGAACATTTAAAAAGTGCAAATCTTGTCAGTTTGTTTTTTTGTTTTTGTCATACACTTTTTTTCGATGTTTTGACTAAAACACCTTATGAAACATTTATTAATGTATTAAGACCAGATTTGGTTTCAAATTTGTATTAGTAGACAAATTTTAACAACCTTGTGTAAAGTTTTTCTTTTCGCTTTTTATTTATTTTTAAAATATGGTTTATTTATTTAGTTACAATTAGTTATATATTCAGTTATTTATTTCTAATTTTCACTTGATTCGATGAATATAGTTGTGGTAGCTTGCATAACGCTAAAAAAAAAAACCTCAATTAATCAAATACATGACATTCACTACCAATCAAAAGTTTTTTTTTTTTTTTTTTTTATCTATTTTTTTTTTTAAATAAGCCTCATCGGCTCACCAAGCCTGCATTTATTTGATCCAAAAAGATAACAAAAGCAAAAATATTGTGAAATATTTTTACTATTTGAAATAATTGCTTTCTATTTGCATTTAAAAAAATTTAAATGTAATTTATTCCTATGATAAAAGCTAAATTTTCAGCATCATTACTCCAGTCTTCAGTGTCATGTGATCCTTCGGAAATCGTTCTAATATGCTGATATACTGCTCAAGAAAGTTGTTGTTGATGTTATTATTATTACCATAATCAATATTTAAAACAGTTGAGTACTTTCAGGAGTCTTTGATGAATGGAAAGATCCAAAGATCAGCATTTATCTGAAATTCAAAGCTTTTTAACATTATACACTATTCCATTCAAAAGCTTGGAGTCAGGTTTTTTTTTTAAATTTAAATTAATTATTTTATTTAGCAAGGGTGCTTTAAAATTATCAAAAGGGATGATAAAGACATTTATAATGTTACAAAAGATTTATATTTCAGATAAATGCTGTTCTTCCGAACTTTTATTTATTAAAGAAACTTGAAAAAATTCTACTCAGCTGTCTTCAACATAATAATAATAATAATAAATGTTTTTCAAGCAGCAAGTCAGAATGTTAGAATGATTCTAAAGGATCATTTGAATGGAGTAATGATGCTAAAAATGTAGCTTTGAAATCACAGGAGTAAATTATATTAAAATAGAAAACAGTTATTTTAAATAGTAAAAATATTTAAAAAAAAATTCACTCTTTTTGCTGTACTGGATCAAATAAATCCAGGCTTGGTGAGCAGAAAAAAACATAAATATTACTGTTCAAAAACTTTTGACTGGTAGTGTAAAAGTTTCAATAGAAATGTGTATATATATTTAGTTTACCATAATTGCTTGCCATTACATTTTAATGACAAATTATTTACATAATTTATGAAGCTACATACAAATATTTACTCTTAAGTTAATCTTATTGCATTAAATATAAATTTAAACTACAACATGTTTTCATTTAATTGTAAATAACATGCAGGTAAGTGTCTGAATATCACTGCATTCAGTTCGCACGTAAGAATATTGTTTTGAAATGTATTATTTCTGTAACAAGCACTTATATAAGTTCAAAAGTATGCTAAAGTAAACTTTATAAAGGATTACAAGGCTTATATTTTAGTATACTCTAAACAAAAAATAAGCTACAGCTTGGTGGTTAGACATCACATTTTTTGTTGTGTATATGATCTCAAACATCTTTTGTAGGTTTGCCACTTACAACCACTTGATGGCGTTCTGGAGACTCATTGAGCCTGCGTCCCACAACATGGTTGGTTTGACCAGAGCCAGGACAGCTGCAACGAGTGAAGTTGGATCTTCAGACAGTACATCTGTAAATAATTAATTTATAACTCATTTATCATTTATGACATTATTACATACAGATTTTATGTGGCCAGAATAGGGCAAGAAATGTTTATGTTATATAAACACACATTAAAATCCCTTTACAATTTGTTTTTAACAGTGTCAGTCGATGCAGCCCATAGATGAGTTTTTCCTCTTCCTGGTCCATCTCTCCGTTGGTCTAAGAGAGAGAGATCTGGCCCACAGATTCAATATCCATCAGTCCGCAGTGAGTCGAATCATTACAACCTGGGCCAGTTTTCTCCACGCAATTCTAAGGTCTGTGCGCATCTGGATGTCAGAGGAGGCGGTCAAGGCTCACATGCCAAAGGAGTTTCAGGAATATCCAGACACACATGTGGTGATTGACTGCATAGAGCTGCGTTGCCAAACAACATCCTCTCTCCTGCTTCAAGGAGAAGGGTCCCAGTGCACCTACAAGGGGTTAATTGGCATGGCACCGCATGGTGCGGTTACTTTTGTGTCACCTATTTTTGTAGGATCGGTCAGTGACAAGGAGCTTCTGAAGCAGTCTGGGTTTGTGTCACTCCTGAAACATGAAATGGTCATTATGGTAAACAGAGGGTTTTTTATAGATGACTGTGTACCATGCAAAGTTTACCGACCTGCCTATCTGGTAAAGAGGGAACAGATGCTGGCTGACGAAGTGAGGGAAACTCAGTCCACTGTTCTGCTGAAGGTCCACATTGAACGACTCTTTTGCAGGGTGAAACAACACAAGCTGCTGGATGCGGTCATTCCTCGCTCCGACACCAGAACCGTTAACCAGCTATACGCTGTTGCTTGCCTCCTTATAAACTACCAGAATGGCCCCTTGTTAAAAGCATGGGCAGATGATTAAAGTCTAGACAAAACACTTGCTGTTGGAGGATTGATCAAAGGACTGATATGTAAATATATAGATAAAAATAAACATGCAAATGTAAATAACTTGCGTAGTGTTTCCGTAAACATTTTAAATGATTTTATACTTTTTGTGTGTGTGTGTGTGTGTGTGTGTGTGTGTGTTTGTGTATGCCACTATAACGTAAACATAAATAACTTTCAAAGTTATTTATGTTTACAGTGGTATACAGGAAAAGTTTGTAAAGTTTTATGTTTACAAATCGAATAACTTTGATACAATGTTTCTATAAACATGTAAATATAAATAACTTTGATTATGTTTCTGTAAACAAACAAAACTTTATGCACAACTGTAAAGGAAAGATACAAATAGAACAAATGCATTGAAACATTTATATTTACATGTTTGCAGTGGTGTACAGGGGAAAAACTATCAAGTTATGCTTACAAAAGCACTGCGACAATAGAAAAATGTAAACATGTAAAATATAGATTAACAAAGTGTTTTTGTAGACAACATTTAATGTTTACACCACTTACACCAGAAATATGTGAATAACATGCATGGTATCAAAGTTATTTAAATGTTTACAGTGATGTTTGGGAAAAGCTTTATGAAGTTGTATGTGTTTACAGAAACACTGGATTAAATAGGTAAATATACATGTAAAATATAAATAACTTTCATATAATATACTTTATAATGTTTCTGTAAGCATGTAAATAATAACCTGGTGTGTCTGTAAACAATTTTATAATGGGTTTTCTTTACAGCACTAATGGAAACGTAAATGTCAATAATTTGTGTACAGAAACACTGTATCAAAGTTATTTATATTATGTTTAGGGCTATACAGGAAAACCGTTATAAAGTTATTTGTGTTTACAGAATAAACTTAAAAATATCAAATATAAAGAACTTTTAAATACAGTCTTTCTATAAACGTGAATATAATTCGCTTCATAATGTGTTTTATTTATACCACTGTGATGGAAATATAAAAATACCTTTGATAGTGTTTATATAAACGTGAAAACTTCATAAAGCTTTTCCTGTAATGTTATCCTGTAAATACAAATAACTTGCATAGTGTTTCCATAAACATTTAAATGATTTTATACTTTTTTTTGTGTATGCCACTATAGCGTAAACATAAATAACTTTCAAAGTTATTTATGTTTACAGTGGTATACAGGAAAAGCTTTGTAAAAAAAATTTTTTGTTTACAAATAAAATAACTTTGATACAATGTTTCTGTAAACATGTAAATATAAATAACTTTGATTATGTTTCTGTAAACAAAAACTTTATGCACAGCTGTAAAGGAAACATACAAATAGAACATATGCATTGAAACAGTTATATTTACATGTTTGCAGTGGTGTACAGGGGAAAAACTATCAAGTTATGCTTACAAAAGCACTGCGA
>JAHKKF010537270.1:35083-50935 GCA_019740295.1 Labeo calbasu
ATGTGAATAACATGCATGGTATCAAAGTTATTTAAATGTTTACAGTGATGTTTGGGAAAAGCTTTATGAAGTTGTATGTGTTTACAGAAACACTGGATCAAATAGGTAAATATACATGTAAAATATGAATAGCTTTTCATATAATATACTTTATAATGTTTCTGTAAGCATGTAAATAATAACCTGGTGGCAACTTTATAATGGGTTTTTTACAGCACTGTAATGGAAATGGAAATATCAATAATTTGTGTACAAAAACACTGTATCAACATTCTTTATATTTATATGTTTAGGGGTGTACAGGAAAACCTTTATAAAGTTATTTGTGTTTACAGAATAAATTTAAAAATATCAAATATACAGAACTTTTAAATATAATATTTCTATAAACATGTGAATATAATTCACTTCATAATGTGTTTCCTTTATACCACTATAATGGAAATATAGAAATAACTTTGGCAGTGTTTCCAGAAGTGTGAAAACGCTATTCCTGTAATGTTATCCTGTAAATACAAATAACTTTGATAGTTTTTCTTCAACTTTTCTATGAAGAAAAGATTTTTACAATGCTAAACAACTACTTTTTTAATTTCTAGGAATCTTGGCAGGTAAAAAAGAAATAGTCAGCCCTCTCACAGATGGTTTTAAATATTTTACTGTATTTATTGATGTGAAGCATGTATCCTGTGCATAAACAAAATCAAACCAGTTTATTCCTGAGACACATGCACTCTACTGTACTTAAATTATTTCAGTATTCATTACGAAACATAACATTTTTGTTTCTATTCATTAACTCTAAAAGCTGCTCTGTTAAGGCCTACCTGATTGCTTGGCCTCTGGTCTGTTATTTACCTGGCCAGGTCATGTGGTGCGTTTCGCTGGCTACCTTGGAGACAATGAGTCTCAGATTCTGTTGCGGCCCCCATCTATTATTTAGCTTCAAGCAGGTGCGGCACAGGGAAAAAGTAATTTCCTGAGTGTGACAAACAGCTAATTATTGATGATGATATCTGATTCCTAAGCTCTGTCCCATAGTCCTTCTGGACAAGACATTTAAAGCTGGTAAACGTTTTGTTATATATACATATAAAAGAAACAAGTATCCATTTTCTTGTATACAGCATGGTTTCACCAAACCAAAACTATTTTGTCTGCGAACAGAGTGGAACGACAGTAAAGACTCTCCTCAGCCAGGTGGTCACGAGAGACTCCGTCTCACTCCAGAGGCTCTGAGACATCAAGGAGATCATGGGGCCTTTGATGCCAGAGGCACTTAAATCTAACTGACAGCAATCCAACTAAATAAGGGTCTGATCAGGAGACTGTGTCTACAATGTGAAACAACAAAAAGGGCCAAAGGCCAGTTATTTTGTCTGAAAGGCACTAGATGAAGTTCATCCTTCATCACTGGTTTACTTTGGCCAGTATCGGAGAGGCTGAAACCTTCATGCATTTTCTTTACATAAGCACAAATCTGTCTTTTTTTGTGTGTGTATGTGTTGTGGAAACATCAAGACCCTAATCAGACATAATGGATCTCTGCTACCACTGCAACCTGAAATATTCATGGAGCCAGTTATATTAGATTTCAGCTGGTTGTTGTTGTCTAAAAGCTACTACTATCCATTGAGAACATATTTTAGAGACTATTAACTATGAAAAAGTGTATTAGGTTAATGTTAATATATCGTAGATATAGTTATTTCATCAAGTAAAGTTAGTGTTTCACAAACAAAATAACACGTTAATCCACCGATTGAACACTGAACAAAAAACCCTGTTGCCTAAGAGACTAGTCCATTCTCCATTCTTCAAAGACGCAGAACAATACTAGGATGCGCGACACGCAATTTCTCCCTCCTCAACTGTAACCGCCCTTTGCTTTCAACTCGTCTTGTCCAATCACAATCCTCCTCGTGTCTCACACTCCCACTGCTTTCCCGGGCTGACCAATCACCGAGCTCATCGCTGAGGCTCCGCTCAACGCACTCCGCCATTTTGTAGCGCTTTAAGAAAACTCAGCCAAGCAACAAAGTTGCGGATCAGAGCTGCTGTTCCTCGGTGTGCAATGGACGGGTAAGTGATGCTACGTTAATATGAATGGAAAATAAGTTAGGCTTCCCAGGCGATAAGTATTGCACGAATAAAACCGTACGTTTGTCAACTATTATTCTTTTTTTTGTTTGATTGGACAGCGCGAACGCGCTTATCACAAAACCCGTAGTTTTCCCGTGCGTCAGGTTTCTGCTTGATGCTCGCAGTTTTGTTAGTCACATTTTGTTAATTTCCAAGTTTTATTAGTAGGAAGTACATCAGCGTCCGTGTTTTGCAGCCTCACCAAGTCAGTTTTTCTGCAAAAAATAGGGAGTTTCCACCGAGGACTTGTTGCATGTGCAGTTATTAAAGTTTGAGTGGAAAGTAAAGAACAACATTCTTTGAAACTTATAAATATTGGCCAACCAGCCCTAAAATTGGCGTACTTCTTTCTGACCAGAAAACTATCAGTAAAGTGAGTGTAAGTAAATTGAATAGGTAGGTTGTGTGATGGCATTGACATCTTTTTCCCTGTGCAGCCGCCTAGAGACTGAATTGTATCCTATGGGATCAAGTTACGCAGAATTAGAGTAAGTCCATCTGAAATTTTACAGCTCAGAGCTGTTGCTTTTTATTTTCTTTTACCCGCCCATAGCTTACATTTGATTTAGTTGTGAAATATTAACGTAATTCGGTGCTTCGCTTACAAAAATCGCCGTGGTTGCCATAGTTTCCAGCAAAACACAGTGGTTTCTTAGCCATGTTAATTTCCTGAATAACGTTATGTGAAAATAATTAATATTGGTGGAGTTTTGAAGCATTAGAGGCAATGTTTTTTTTTTTTGCAAAAATATGGATTGTACTGTAGTTAGTCTGGTAATTTTGGTTTACAAAATCACAAACCAATAGAAATAACGTTACGTAAGTAAAAAATAAATAAATAAAGCTTATAGCGAATTTAGTTTAACTTCCTGAGTTTGACACACAACATTATCTCCTTTTATACACTAAACTAAACTTGTTTACGTTTTGAAGATTTAGACCTATTTGCTAAATAGCAACCTAGTTTGGCTAACAATTACTGTTGTAACTACTGTAACGTGGTGGAAACTGTGGTTACCATAGTAAATGGTTTTGCACGTCGGCCAGTGATTCTGAACCAGACAGACACACTGGATGGACGTGCACCATGTAAGATGATATGCAGAAACTAAAACCACACCCCAGGTATTGTGAAAAAATGACCCTGGTCAATAGGGCCCCCTTGTTTGAGCTCTCACCTATTTGCATGAAGGTTTTCCCTCTTGGGGAAAATGTATCGGGACTTTGTTTTGGCACAGTCGGGTTCTTTCGCTATCCATTGTTTCAAACATGAAAGCTTTCATGCTGCGCCGTGTTGATATGAGGGCTTGTCGAAGACCCGAGCCAGAGGAGAGATTTCGATATTGCTTTTACTGAGAGTTCATGTGAAACAGGATGTGGGGGTTAATCTTCAACCATAGACTGACCCAAAATACCACTCATATTTCTTGCTCTAAGGGAGATCTGTGGGAAGGAGCTAGATTTTGCAGTCTAGTCACAATCTGCTTATTCCTTTAATGGGAAAAACATCCAACCAACATGAGCCAAATAAAATATTAGACTCATTAGTCCCACTTAAATATGAAGCATGGTTAATATTTAGGTTGAGGATATTAATTTCACATTTTAATTTAGAAAAATGGGCTGGATTATATTTGCATGCAACCTTTTGTTTCACTGGGACTATTTTGGACAAATGCATGGGGGCTGAATGGTTCTGTTTTTCTTTCAATTTGCACTTTGTTTCTGTTTTCCTGCTCTGATTTTTTTCCCCCCATTTTCTTTTACAGCGTCGTTCACGATATTGCAGTTGGTACAAAGGTAAGAATCTTATTTCTAGTCACTACGACTACATGTGCTATACAGCTTGGGTTGGTTGAATAAGAGCAGATCGTTTCGCTTATACTCTTTAACCGTTTGTGTGCCAGGACTCTCTGTTGTGAGAATTCGCATGGCCTTTGTGGCTTCCACACCTTGTGCTTCATGATTCATCCTGGAAACAACAGGGTGAATCATTTCATAAGGAATCAAAGATGTGTTAGAACAAGCACACATGCCACAGTGCGCTTTTTCAACTTTTTATGAACTCCCAAGTTATTTAACTTTTTAAAAACAAATTCTGCTTCATAAAACACCAAAATATTTGGTGGTTGTGAAACGCATAGTTAAGAAATCCCCAATTTGCTGCTTGGATCAGCCTTCACAAGGCCACAACATGAACACTCCCGCTCATTCCCTCATTAAAGATTATTTCCTGTGGTATGTGGCTAGTGAGGAGGGACCCACAGGATGTGGAACAAAAGGCTGATTCATGAGGTTCATTTAGTTTAGTTGCTTACATGCTTCAGGTCATACACTAACTTATGTAGCATGAAACCTACAGGCACTGCATTTATCTGAGGAATACCATGGTAAAGGGACTGGCACTGTTTTAAAAGTTGATTGCTAATTGAAGAAGTGGGTCCGAAGATGTTTTAGATTTGAAATATCTGTAAGGTTCATTTTTCTTCATTATGTCTCAGGTTCAGATCAATTAAAGGATAAAGACAGTGCAAAAACTCATTCAAAAGCCATTTTACTTCTATAACGTGACATTGAGAATTGATTAGATTATGAAACAGACAGCTGTTTGGCTATTGGTTAACATTATTGTGGCCTAAGTGATGTCATCAGAAAAGTAAAGTCGTTTTAGAGTATGCTGCATTTACATTTTGATGAAATAATTGTTTTCGTTTCCTGTCAAGCTGCTGTCCTGTCATAATAAAGGCAGAAATGCCACAAAATAAATGTTAAAAAAAAAAGAAAAACTGCAATTGTAATATAATGTGCCACATGTCTGAGTGAAATCAAATATACAAAAAAATACAGGTTGAAACTTAATGTTTGTCTTGAACAATAGGCCTTGTTATTGGTTAATTTTATTTTTTTTTATACCTTTATCAACACAAAAGAGATTTTCTATATTTAAATTGCACTGAAAATTCATTCACAAGTAGATCAAAGGCATTGATTAAGAGTAGTAGATGTTTAGTTGTAATTTAATGTTTTAAATTGGTCATCAGATGTTCTGGAGGAATAGATGACTGTGTTTGTAGACACAGGTGACAAGCATTTTATTGTTTCGGTGCCGTTTCTACCTAGGCCTAATGATTGAGACATTCCTCAGAGATTGGTTTTGGCTGTTGATATGATGAGATGAATGCAGTCTATTCATCAAATGCAAATATGTTTGCCTCATCACTCAGCACACACATGTAGCTCTTGTGTTTGTTCAGCAGGGCTGATCAGAGGGAAGATGGCTGGGGGAGGTGCTAATGGGTCACATGGGGGTTCGCTTGATGCTATCAGTCTCTCTTTCTTGTTCTCTGTATCTCGTAAAGAATGCAAGTCGAAAGCTTGTCGGTTGCAGGTGCTGATTACAGCAAACCTTTGATTCACAATAGTCTTTTAACTAAAACTATTGTAGATTGTCAACTTGTTGAATGCAGTGTAAATAAGCCAAACGTGAAATCAAAACGAACATTTTTGCCACTTCTCTGCTGTGAATGATTAGTGCATGTTATACTGTTTTAAAATCTTTCATCAAAATGTAAATGCAACATTTTTAAAATGACTTTCCTTGTCTGATGACATCACTAATGCAGTAATGTTAAAGGGATAGTTAACCCAAAAATGAAAATTACCCCATGATTTACTCACCCTCAAGCCATTCTAGGTGTATGTGACTTTATTCTTTCAGATGAATGCAATTAGAGTTATATTAAAAAATGTCCTGGCTCTTCCAAGCTTTATAATGGCAATAAATGGGTGTTGATTTTTCTTGAAGACCAATAAAGTGCACCCATCCATCATAAAAGTACTTCACATGGCTCCAGGGGGTTACTAAAGGCCTTCTGAAGTGATTTGATGCATTTGTGTAAGAAAAATATTCTTAAACTTAAACTTTATAAACCATAGCCTGCTATCTGTCATAGACACTTTTATAAGAGAATGACGTTCCAGCAGATGATGTAGGACGTAGGCAAACACTGTGATGAACTGTGATGTCAAGCACAAAACTAGGGTTTGCAAAGAAATATGTTGGAGGACTTCAATATAAGCCAAGAGGAAACTGGTTTTCCTTTGCTTTAAGCAAAACTTGGTTTTTGCGAGAATAGCGTATTCTCCATAATCATACTATGTTTTAAATATCGTTTTTTTTTCTTACACAAACGCATCGATTCTGTTCAGAAGGCATTTATTAAGTACTGGAGCTGTGTGGAGCACTTTTTATGATGGAAGGATGCACTTTATTGGACCTCAAAATCTTAACAGTCATTCACTGCCGTTATAAAGCTTAATATATAACTTAATATATATATATATATAACTTAACATAACTCCAGTTGTATTCGTCTGAAATAAGGAAGTCATATACACCTAGGCTGAGGCATAAGGGTGATTAAATCATTGGGTAAATTTCATTTTTTGGTGAGCTATCCCTTTAACCAACAGCCAGACAGCTATTGGGAAAGTTTAGTTTTAGCAAACTAGCATTCAGTCAAGCTCAATTCTTGTCTGTTTCCCAATCCAATCAGTCCCCTTGAAGAAAACCAAGCTCCATCCTGCACCATTTTTACATTAAATATCCTATTTTATTCAAATGTTACGAATGTAAAATTTGTTTTAAGTGGAGTTTGGTTTTGTTTTCAACCTTTAACTGATCTGAACCTGGGATTTAATGCAGAAAAATGCTATTTTAAATCCAATTTCAAACAACTTTTTTGGTTGAATTTGTATTGTAGGGTGGACAAACAGATATTTATGACTCAAACAGTGTAGTGATGCGGATATATATAGAGTCTCCACAGGGACAATTACTGCTTGGTGCTTGCTATTATTATGTAAAACTGAGGTCTGGAGCTGTGCTCATAACCTGTATGGTTAGTGTGGTAAATGGCTCAAGTTTGAACAGTAATTGTAGGTGAAAGGCACACCTGGGCGTATGGAGATAATGGGTCTTGTGTATTCAGTTCTGGGTTGGGTTTCAGTTACCTGCAGCGCAGGCACAAGGTCTCCATGGTGAGCGCATTACAATCGTAGCTGCTGTGGTAACGGCCCCGTTTTTTATGGTTTGTTGTGAATTGTCGCAGTCTTCGCCCCTCCCCGTCTTTGACACCTTTTAATCTGCTTAACCAAGTATCCCATCTTGCCACCCCCAACAAAAAGTTAACACATTGAATGTTTGTGTTTGTCATGCTCAATTAACTATGTTAAATGCACAGAGATAAAGCTGTCTGGCACTGTCTAGGAGCTTACCACAGAAACCATAAGACCTTCTTCATTCATCTTCAAAACTCAAATTAAGATATTTTTAATTAAATACTTTTTTCAAGATCCAGAAAGGTAGTAAGGACATCAATTAATATAGTCCATATGACATCAGTGGTTCAACCTCAATGTTATGCAGCTACGAGAGACTTTTTGTGTGCAAAAAGAAAACAAAACTGACGACTTCACTCAATTTCATCTCTTCCGCGTCAGTCTTCGATGCGCCTTCACGAGAGAGATAATCATTTAAGTGCAGACAAATTACCGTAAGCAATTTAAGTGTTGTTATCGCATTATTGCTATAAACATTGCAGACTTACTGTCAATTCGTTGGCAGTTTAGGGTAACAGGCGACTGAGTAGAGCTGTAAACAAGGTTTCTGGGTTCTACGCTGAAGTGTAGCTTGTTTTGCAGTAACCCTTTAAACGTTTGTTTCTTAGGTTCGTGTTCTGTACCAGATGCCTGTTGTGTAGCCACCCCCCTCTGGTTTACATGTGGTTCTCATTGAGTCGCTTGACTGTGGAATTTTAATATGTGGCGGGCAGGACTGTGTGGTTGCATGGAGTTTCTGCTGAATACACTTAATTCACTCTTGCTTTAGTCATACGCCGTGACTGGACGACCTTAATTCAGCCATCTTCTGTTAGTTGTCTGTGCTCAGAAAGTGGATAATCGGAACAAACATTTGCTTTCGATTTTCAAAATTAAATGGGATAAAGATGCATTTGCAGAACTGTGATTTTATTACTTTTGTTAATCACAAGTCAGACTTGAAGGCAGTGATTCACCCAAAAATGATAATTCCGTCATTATTTACTCACCCTCAGGTTGTTCGAAACCTGTATGAGTTTGTTTTTTTTTCTGCTGAACACAAGATTTTTGAAGAATGTGGGTAACCAAATTGTTTCTGGTTTAATGGGGACCTACAAAATAACTGTTTTTATGATCACCAGAAGAAAGAAACTCATACAGGTTTAGAACAACAAATGAGGGTGAGTAAATAAAGACAGAATTTCATTTTTAAAATGGTGTGTTTGATACCATGTGCTAAGGTTTAGTTGTCTAAAAGTCTTGGTCCTTCACATGTTCCACCCTTTCTTAAACAAAGGAAAGTGTGAAAGAGCAAACGCAAGATTCAGTCTGGACACTCATTCCTCCTGGCTGACGACCCGGAAATGTAAAACCGCCCCTCTCCCCATGGTCTGCTGAGATGTCGCTTCATAGGTTTCTGGTGGGGGATGTCTTGTGGTTGATCTCTGACCTCACCCGCCCTTAAGGCTGAGGGAAAAATGAATGTAACATTGTCCATTTCCTGCGTTTAGAGTTTTCTGATGTAAACTTCTCCTTATTTGGGCATCTCACTATCATTCTTTCCTTGACTACTTGTTGTTGGCATTTAAGCTAAAGGTTGGATTAGTCTATCATAGGTTTTTCCTCCTTACTTCAAGTGTCCTGTTTGTAGGTTTGTAAACCTTAGACTGTCTAAACCTAATAAAAATGACATGTTATTGGACACTGTTTGACCTCAAGCTTTTTTTTTCCAGAGAGGATCTGACGAGCTGTTCTCCTGTGTTTCCAGCGGGCCCTATATCATGAGCTCAGCAGGTTGGCTCTATTTGCTATTTACTAATTATTATTTTTTAGTTTTGTCCAAGCAACCGTCCTGATCATTTGCTTTCCGACAGCTAACGGCAACGACAGCAAGAAGTTCAAAGGCGACATCAGAAGTCCCAGCGTCCCGTCCAGAGTTATACATGTCCGCAAGCTGCCTAACGACATTAATGAAGCGGAGGTCATCTCTCTCGGCCTTCCCTTTGGCAAAGTCACCAATCTGCTCATGCTGAAGGGAAAGAACCAGGTATCAGTTCAATTGCATAAGTTTCATGACTTTAATTAATTAGACATGCTTTCTGATTTTTCAAAAATAATTTAATCATTAAAGCTGAGTCTAGAAAAATTAAAACAGGAAGAAAAAAAATAATCCAGAAAAATGTAAAACAGAAAAAATGAATTTGGGAAAAATAAAACAGATTTTGTAGGCCCCTATGTTTATGTCAGATTGTAATATTTCCTTGGTTGGTGTATTAAGAATGTGTTGTATCATAACACATCAGGGTTGTTATAGTTAACTAAAACTAAAACCATGACAACTTTTGTTACTTGAAATAAAATAAATAGTAACTAAACTAAATTTCTAAAAAGTTTAACTAATTTTAACAGCTACTTCCCAAGAAACGATTTGTAATTTAGTTGTTTAACTTGAACCAAAATAATTAAAACTGAAACAAAAATGAACATAATTAACTAATAAATTAACTAATAAAATGACAAACTTCAAAAAAGAAAAATGTAATATAAAATAGAAAAAAAATCTAACTATTAATAAAAACTATAATATATCATTAAAACTAAAATAACTAACAAATTTTGCATTTATAAAAAATTAATGCTTCAATTCAGCAGTGGTACATTACATTTATCAACAGTGACAGTGAAGACATTTATAATGTTAGAAAAAATTATATTTCAAATTTAATCCTGTTCTTTTGGAAAACCTGAATAGAAAGGCATTTACATAAGCATCACAGCTGTTTTTAACGTTCATAATGATACATGTTTCTTGAGCAGCAAATCAGCTTGTTAGAATGATTTCTGAAGGATGACACTGAAGACTGGAATATTAATGCTGAAAATTCAGCTTTGCATCACATAAATATGTATTTAAAAATATTTAAATAATATTAATTACAAAATGAATTAATTACTGTCTTTTTTTAAAAACTAGATTTTTGACCAAATAGATGCAGCGTTGGTGAGCAAAAGAGATGTAAAAAAAAAAAAAAAGACATTTAAAAAGAGGCAGTGCCTGTAAAACTGAGCTTGTTTAGGTAGAAGCTTTTGTTTTGTGCTTGCGTGGAGCATTTTCCAGACTTGAGGCAAATTGCACGATATGCATTTTTGCGCAGGCTTTCTTGGAAATGAATTCTGAAGAAGCAGCCCAGACGATGGTCACTTACTACTCCTCCGTAACGCCCGTCATCAGAAATCATCCCATCTTCATGCAGTACTCAAACCACAAAGAGCTGAAAACAGACAACTCACCAAACCAAGTGGTATGTGCTTTGAATTCTCTCAGAATCCATCCCCTGCCAGCACACGCACCACACGTGGGTCTTTATGAGGCTTCATTCCATATTTCTGACATAGTGATTCATTTGTAAATGTTTTCGTATAAATAAAGACAGCAGAAATTTATAAGGTGGAGTTATTTGCAGCAGCTGTGCGCAGGATGATTGATACGAGCTCTCTTCTGCGCATCATGTTTTTGTTGCCTCATTTTCCACACTGCCCGTTTTCCTTTTCTAAACACAGTTTATATGCCACTAAAGGCCTTTAGCGGTGAATTCCACAGCTGCAGCCCATCAGCGCTCATTTGGAGGGTTGCTTAATTTGCTTTGCTTAGTAAACACAGAAATGTAGCTTACAGTGTTTACTCCATACTTGATTTTGTTCAAAATAAACCCTCTACAAATTTCACTTATGCATTTGCAGACATTAAAAGGTGCATATGGATGCATAGGTGTAAAATCAATAAAATGGAATAGGATAAAAAAGCTAATTTAAACCTGTGTCATGTTTGGTGTCTACAGAGGGCACAGGCAGCACTGCAGGCGGTGAATGCTGTCCAGACTGGTAGCATGACTCTAGGTGCCGTCGACCCGTCCGGTATGACTGGCCCCAGCCCTGTCCTAAGGGTCATCGTTGAAAACCTCTTCTACCCTGTGACCCTAGATGTCCTGCACCAGGTATACACTTCCTCTAGTTCCTTTCTCACTAAAGAGATCGTGCACTGAAAAATAAAATTGTCATTATTTGCTCACCATTATGTTGTTCCAAAGCCATAAGACTTTGGTTAATCTTTTCCAAATTTTGGTATCAATTTCCTTTTGACAAGTTGCATTACAAGGCTTAGCTAATGCATTAAAACTACTTTTACAATGCTTTGTATATAGTGAAGTGTTAATAACATTAATAAAACCTGATGTTTCTGTCCTTAAAAGATCAAAAAAGTTCAGTTGTCATAAAACGATTCCATATTACAAATCTATTGGTTTAATTTAAGTCCTATCAAGAGATACGGTCGCTATATATTAACGGTGTGCGGTGGTGATCTGAAATGAGAAGGCAAAGTCTTCAAAGGTGTTTTTATTTATTTATTTTTTTTTTAATTAAGTGTAATGTCCTAGTCACATTTTCTTGAAGTCCAAGCTGATTACTCACCAAAAGCTCTCACAGATCATGTTTTCATGCCATTTTAAGTCTTATTTTGACGTAACAAAGTGGTTATATCGAAGTGTGAGTTGTTTACTTACTTTTTTAAATTAGTCTTCCCATTACCGCCATTATATTGTTCATTCAGACTGATTCACGAACACGGAACGCACACAAAAACAAGAGGCGGGATTTATCGCATGAACCAATCACATCGCGATGGAGGCATTGCCTCCTCTCACGTGACTTTCTAATTTAGGTTTTTATTTGCATCTAGACACATACATAGAGCACATCACATTTGACCCTGGACAACAGGTTTTTTTTTTTGTAATTTTTTTAAAATTGAGATTTATACATCATCTGAAAACTTAATAAATAAGCTTTCCATTGATGTATGGTTTGTTAAAGTTTTCCAAATAAAGTTCTTAGCAATGCATATGACTAATCAAAAATGTAAGTTTTGATATATTTTTACGGTAGGAAATTTACAAAATATCTTCATGGAACACGATCTTTACTTAATATCCTAATGATTTTTGTCATTAAAGAAAAAATCAATAACTTTAACCCATACCACGTATTGTTGGCTATTGCTACAAATATACCCGTGCAACTTACGACTGGTTTTTTGTGGTCCAGGGTCACATATATATATAGTGAACACAGATGTTTTATAAACATTTTGGATCTTAAGTTATCTTGACTTTCAGTGGAAGGACAGAAACCTCACAGGTTTCATTAAAATATCTTAATTTGTGTTTTGAAGATTACCCTATGTCTTATGTGTTTACAGTTACTTAAAGGTAAGTAAATGATGAACGAATTTTCGTTTTTGTGTTATTAACTGTTGGCAGTTATGGTTGTTCGATACTAATATATATTTGGTTCCTCACCAGATCTTCTCCAAGTTTGGCACAGTGCTGAAAGTGATCACTTTCACAAAAAACAACCAGTTTCAAGCTCTCCTGCAGTTTGCTGATGGTCTGACGGCACAACATTCCAAGCTGGTGAGTAGCGCCATCTGTCATCCATGATCAGTCATGACAGTTATTAAAACTTCATTTTAGACTTTTTCCATCACAGAGAGTGTGCACTTGATTGCGAGGTTGAGAAGATTTAGTAAACCGCTGTGCAGAAAATGTATTAAGTTATGAAAAAAAAAACTCTGATTGGAGGATTTAAGTTCCTGAAATCTGGCAACCCACATTAATGAAAGCCTGTTACCAATAACAAATTAAAATGACACGCCTTCAGGATAAACAACCAGCGGGCAAATTATGCTTAGTAAATTGAGCGAAACAGAAGTCGTGATTGTGAGCACTACAGAAATAAATGTGGCACAGTTTGTACTAAAGTCTCCTTTTTCTCAGGCTCTAGATGGACAGAACATCTACAATGGCTGCTGTACATTGCGCATCAGCTTTTCCAAACTTACCAGCTTAAATGTCAAATATAACAACGACAAGAGCCGTGACTACACTCGCCCGGACCTGCCGACTGGGGACAGCCAACCCACTATTGAACATCATGCTGTGGCTGCTGCTTTTGGTACAAACTGGTGTTAAATTATACCCAGCACACTCTTTTCTTAATTATAGTACCATTTTTGCTTGTTTAGAAAGTCTAAACATCCTGGTATTTTGCAGCTACTCCGGGGATCATCTCTGCCTCACCGTATGCAGGAGCACACGCCTTCCCTCCAGCTTTTGCTATCCAGCAGGCTGCAGGTACGACGGCACACCTCTCAACATTAGTGCCTTGTGTATTTCTCATTTGTCGAAATCTGTTTGTCTTGTGATGTGTAGCGTAAATGTGACTCCATTTTGAATAGGGTTGACAATACCTGGTGTTCCCGGAGCCCTTGCCTCCCTGGCTATTCCTGGGGCAGCGGCAGCCGCCGCGGCTGCGAGCAGACTGGGCTTCCCTGCCCTCCCCGGCACCCACTGCGTCATGCTGGTCAGCAACCTGAACCCTGAGGTTAGCAGTTCTCAGTCTCTGATGGACCTAGAAGTGCTCAAGATGTCTATTTAAACATTAAGTCTGAGAAAGCTCAGGGATTTTTTTGTTGGATGACTGATATTACTATTGTGCCATTATGATATTAAAGGGTTAGTTCACCCAAAAATGAAAATTCTTTCATTAATTACTCACCCTTATGTCGTTCCAAACCAGTAAGACCTTCGTTCATCTTTGGAACACAAATTAAGATATTCTTGATGAAATCAGAGATTTTTCAGATCCTGCATAGACAGCAACGCAACTGACATGTTCAAGACCCAGAAAGGTAGTAAGGACATTAGTAAAATAGTCCATGTGACATCAGTGGTTCAGCTGTAATTTTATAAAGATGCAAGAATACTAGAAAACTAAAATAGCGACTGAAGGTGATAAAGTTCTTACAGATTTGGAATGACACAAGGTAATTAATGACAGAATTTTCATTTTTTGGGTGAACTATCTTTTAAAAAATGTTTTCTTTTAAATTTAATTTTTAGAATAAAAAACCCCCCCATCAAATATGAAGTCACATTGACCATTACAATTTTTTTTCCTTTTATTTATAATTTTATTGTGAATGAAAAAGTATCAGTTATATCAAATGTAAATCCACAAGAACAAGTAATTTATTCTCTACACACGTTTATTTATTTTTAATATGTAATTTTTTTTTAATATTATAATATAAGAATATTGGTTTAAATATTTATACAGTTTCATCACAGCAAACACTAAGTGGAACACTTTAAAAAAAAAAAAAAAAAAAAAAATATATATATATATATATTTTCTTTTTACATTTTTAATTTATATTAAAACTTAGCAAAGGCACCAGAACAAAAACGTTTTAAAACAGTTTTGTTTATAATGTAAAAATATATTTATAATTTTAAAATGACAGTGGCACCACAACAAAATATTTGTGAAACATATTTTTAAATTAATGGCATTTTTAAATATAAAAATACTGGTCTAAATAAGTTATAATTTAATAACATGTAGTAGTATAAATATGAATCATTTAAATTGAAGCAATGGCATCACAGTTTTGTTTTAAATAAAGTTATATTGTAATGTAAAAATATTGGTATAAATATGAATAATTTAAAGCCTTTGTGGAACACTTTTTTTAAACCATTATTTAAGAAAAAAAAAAGTATATTATAGTATACAGTAGTCAACACACCTGAAATGGCTCTAAACCTTTCATCAAACCAAAACAATACCCATTCTTGTCTTAGGACAACTTTTTTGATCCACTTCACATGTTGACTACTATATTTTAAAATGCATACCAATGAAACTTATTTTCCAGTTTAACTAAATTAAATTAATGGTACAATTGATATAGTAGACTGGTGTTGTTATTACTGCAATACTGCTGCATGTTCCTTTAAATTTATCGCATTTAGGATCAATTGTCATGCAGATATTAGTGTACGGGGCACAAAAGCCCGTTGCTTAGAGTTTCCATTAACCAAAGCGCCGTCTTCTTATTCAAGTGCTCAAGTGTCCTTACCCTTTCTACAGTGCGTTGTCATTTCTTCCTCTAACATCCTCAGGTCTCGCATAAAACGATGCCATTCAGTTGAGCTTCATTCTTCTCGTTGCTTCCATTTGAATATGTTGCTGCTTTACTTCATATTTCACTCATCTCCTCCAAATATTACCACAGTAAAATAGAACATTTTGTGCGTTTTTCTGTTGGTCTGTTCGGAAGATCTGTTGTATTTAGTTGTAAAAACAGACCATCGGAAAGTGCATTCACACACTGAAATGTGCAAAATTGTTTACCGCAGTAACTAATTGCTAAGAATTAGCTTGTTTTGCTGGTGAAGTTTCTTTGTTAACTTTAGCACTATATTTTGTATTTCTTTATGTATACTGACCTTGTTTTTTTTTACCTCCTTTTTTTTCTCCTATTTCTCTCCCTCCCCGTTCCCCTCATCCCATTGCTCTTTTTTTGTTTTGGAAACCTCGTTCTCCTTTGCCATCTGGCTGCACGCACCATATGTCTCTCTACTCATCTGATCTGTACGAACAATTACACGATTCATCATGATCACACACATACACTCACACACAACATGACTTCAAACACACAAACATCTCTCTCTCTCTCTTGTATCCCCCCCACTCCCACCCCTC
>JAHKKF010537272.1:0-19363 GCA_019740295.1 Labeo calbasu
TAACAAAGGGGTAAAATATGATCAGGTTTTAACATCAAAAATTTTTTACTTGATTATGATATATGATATAAGAACATTTATATATATATATATATATATATATATATATTATATTTAAGAAAATAAATATGATTTAAATAAATAGGTAACTTCAAAACTACAATTATGACAGTAATTGTACAGTAAATACAGTTAACACCACATACAAAATAAGAAATAATTATTAATTCATAAAATACTGCTGTTATTGTACTGACTATCATATGTATGTATTTATCTCTGTTTTTATTTTATTTTTTATTGATTTTATTTATTGATTTATTATTTGATTTATTGCATTTTATGATTATAAGAATTTCTAGGTAAAATATGTGCTTAATTGTGATATAAATATTAATAAATAAAGATAATTTAAATAACCTATATAATATAATATAATGTAATATAAGGTAATATAATATAAGAAAATGTTTGACTTCAAAAGTTCACAATAACAAAAAAATAAATATAGACATTATCTATCTACCTATCTATCTATCTATGGGGATGTCTACAATGCTTCACATTTTTAGCATTGCGTCTATATTTTAAGATTTGCTTTAAATAGTAACCTTTTCTCTAATTTCTACACATTGTTGAAGTCATCATTATTCAGGTCTAGTTTTGGGTGCGAAAAATCCTAAATCAAACTGAAAGGCTGACTCATATTGTGAGTAATACCGTCATTATTTCACACGCCATCACCCGAGCCGAATAAAAACAGTATTCCGTGCGTGATTTCATCTGAAGAGCACCTTCGTCCCGGGGTCAGCGTTGGGCCGTACGATCGGGACCAGAAAGGTCCGTCAGCGGATCTGATCAAAGCTTGCCTGAGATGGCAGGCCTCATGTCAAACTTGTGATGTAGGGTCGCCCGGTTTGACCAAACGGCCGCTCGCTCGCAAAGTCAACACACATTCCCAGATATTGGAAATCCGCGAGCTGCGCCGGGGCCGTCCGCAATAGCCATAATCAAATATGAATGGCTCCAGTAATACTGCCGTGCTCTTGAAAGATAGAGGTGAACAACGGGCAATAACTCAACAAGATGAATCATTTTCAGGGAGACGTTTGGAATTGAGGGCTTACTTTGATGGCAACCGCGAGCGAAGTGCCGACGGGGAGTTCATCCTATCAACGGGTTACGCCTCCGAGTATCTGCGTGGACTGCGGTCTGGGCGGCCGAGGGAGAAGTTCAGGCTGAATCTTGATCTTTTGGGAGACTTGCAGACCATCTGGTTCTGGACTGGGTACAGGCTCCGAACATTACTAGGCAGGGAAGGCTATATCTGAACACGTCCACCAACGGTGGAGCCTGTGGAGATGGCCTATCAGAGAAAAGCCTGTAGCTACACCTGACCCGCTCCAGCCCTCAAGTGACCACATAGGAATAGAAACCTGCATAATTCTGCAGTGTTTTCAGATTTAAACCCAGATGGTGTGTGAAAGTTTTTAAGAGGAGAGAAGGAACTGAGACGTTCTATGGCTGTGGTTTCGAGTGATAAGTCTATTTGTTCATTTTGAATGAATCTTTAATATGACTCAGGAACAATGAGTCATCTTGAAAAGTGATTAATTCATTTTGTGTTTTGTAGCAGAAACATAAATGATTAGTTCACCTCCAGAGTCATTCGTTTTTTTTGTCATGTGACGTTACAACCATACTGGATACAGAAATTAGTTAATAATTCCCAGTCTTCCTTACAAACAGCAGCAAACAACTCAAACCTGAAGACTAACTAGTTGGTCATTCCGTGTCAAATCAACCGAATTTCAAAAACTTCCCTGGCTCAAATTGTTGATTGTGCTAATATTTTTTTCTGAAGAAAGATACATTAAATGTCATGGATGAATATTTACTGAGTAATCCACTATTTTGTAAAGGGATGTCAAAATGGCAAAGGGGTAAAAATGACTTCAGAAAGATGGCAGCATCATAATGTTATTTTTACACAGATTTTGGTAGTTCTATTAGTAAAATCTGTTGACTTTAGCAATCTTTGTTGCATTGTGTGCCAATGGTGACCATTCAAAAATGGGGAAACAGCCCTTTTTAAGTTGTTTTTCAAGCTTTGAACCTTGGAAAAAGAACATTTGGACAGGTATGCTTAATAGATTTGTTCTTTACACAGAAAGAAACAAGATACATCTGCAGCTTCAAGATTATTTGTCCTTCAGACATTCCTCTTTAAAAGAAAAGTCTCATATTTTTTCCATTTGGTTTTTGACCGCTGAAAATGTGTACATTTTAACAATTTACTCCTGGAGCCATATTGAAATTCCATTATCTCTGGAACCGAATCACATAGGGCATTAAAAATAAAGATGCCAAAAGGAAAATTTGTCAAGACCAAATGTCTAAAAGGGCATTAAGATATCTTTAATACTTCTTGAGTTACAGGCATGCAAACTTTGGAAAAAAAAACTTGAAATGCGATGTTTCCCCATTTTTGAATGGTCACCATTAGCACATAATGCAACAAAGATTGTTAAGGTCAACAAATTTTACTAAAAGAATTACCAATCTCTGTGTAAAAATAAGATAATGATGTTGCCATCTTTCTGAAGTCATTTTTACCCCCCTCTAACTAAGGTGAATCTAAGGTGAAAATGGCCATTTTCACCTCCCTCTACAAAACAGTGGATTACTCAGTAAATATAAATCAATTACATTTAATATTTTGGCTTTCATCTCTATACAGGTGTATCTTTCTTCAGGAAAAATATTAGCAAAATCAAAAATTTGAGCCAGGGAACTCTGGTTGAGTTGACACAGAATGACCCTACTGTAAAACTAACCAAGACTAACTTAGTTTCCTGAGTCAGGAAAATGACCCGAACTTCATCACAAACTGCACAACATGAACTGACACCCAAAATCCATTGTATATTGTTAATTAGAAACAATAACTTTATGTTGACTTCTCCTGAGTCGTTTATAAAGTTTGATAAATAAGTATAGGGTTTTCAATACTTATTTTCTATGCTTATAAAAGTATGTGATCCAATTAGGAAAACACTTTATCTGCAGTATATCCAATTTAATCCATACTCATACAATACACTTACGGAAAGCGAGACATAATATAGCAATTTTCTCATAATTGTTTATATTATCACAGAATGTAACTACATTATCGTCCATCTCTAATCTGCTAAATGCAACTGTAATGCATTAAGATATTAAGATATTATAAACATTAACATCATGATTTTCCCTAAAGCTGCTTTTGAAACATTGTGTATTGTGAAAGGCGCTATGCAAATACATCTGACTTGACTTGACATATTTCTTAGACAGCACTGAGATTAAATGAAGAGCAAACGGAGCGCTTTACTGAAGTCTCTTGCTTCTCAGAGGACTGTCTGTGAAAATGAGCCCAGAAATCTTTCACACGTCTCCTCTAGAGTTTCAGAAAAGAGCTCAATGTTTCAAACTGTGCTCAGATTTGCCAGGATAGCAAATGCATGCAAAACTCATCAGACCAAATGATCTGAGCCATCCACCATATCATCTATAAGTCGCACTTGTATTCATATTTATTTGTCTTCTACAAAACTGTAGAAGAAACATTTGAAACATAGTCAAAGCTTAAGTTAAATGAAACAAAATATCCTGAGCAATGAAAGAGCAACCTTTGAGCACCAAAAATGTCTTATGGGACTCTAAAGCAATCACAGACAGCCTATTTAGTGCTGGTTAATTACCATCGAAAATCGACTGCTTCCCAGTGAATGGCATGAAAATTAATTATTGTTAATGTACTTATTTATATATATATATTGTTTGTGCGTCTGCCAGGAAGCACTGCGGGCGACGTACGGACCATTGACAGAGCAACAAAGCAGAGCAGCTCTCTTTCTCCAGAAAAACACATGCACGTCTGATGCAACTCATAAAAGAAGCTAGTGTGAGACATTCTAACATGTATTTACTGCCGTCTCCTCTGACAAATGCCAACTCATCCAGCCAAGCTAAATTACCATGGTAACATGCTACTGGATGACCAACATTAAGAAAAAAAAAATGCACTCTGAAACTGTGAAGAGGGAGTCAGTTTCACATTTGTTTATTTTTATGAATCCTCCTGTCAGTCAAAAGCGACAGATTTCATGTCTCTTTGTAATAACCGGTCTAGTCAAATTTGGGAAAATGTTTGCAATTTTTTCTGTTAATGTGTCATGCAACATTTATCAACACAATTATAATATCTGCAACAACTGGGGTGAAAAGACAGATTGATAAATTTGTAAATTACACTCTGTACAAAGATCAACTCATTTACAACTGTCTGCAAAATGCACAAAGCACAATGACGCAAATAACATTTATGAATTGTTTTGCATTTCATTATGGTTTTGTAAATCAGAACTTTAAGCTCAAAACATTTCCTGCACAGGCATTCAAATCTAAAAGCATCAGTCTCACCATGTGCTTCTGTCGCTACATGCTAAACATCAATAATTTATCATGCACAATGCTTTTGAGGCTCTGTTGCATGCGGAAAAAACATTTTTGGTCCATATTCAAATAAAGACTCTTTCTCAAGGGTACCGCTTTGAGTAACAGTAATACAGCCTGACAGAGTAATGACAGTAATTATTGAATTATTGTTGTGGTGCTCCAAAAAAACGCATTTGAAAAAGCCACTTGACCTGCATGTAATCACGGTTACCTGAAAAAACACACAGCTTTTCATTTTATTCCACTGCTGTTTGCATGCTTCACAACTGACGGCGCAGGGAATAATGACAGAGGCAAACTTGGTACAAGGTAAAACGCTGTGTTCATTCTGATAATACCTTCTTTATTTCAAAGGTATAAAGCCTTGTGCATAACAGATAGAGAGTGAATTGAATGAAAAATGAGGTTTAAAGCAAACGTGTTCAAATGATCATCCTCCTGTGTCTGTGCAAAACTCGCTCTGCATCTAAAGCTATTATAATGTAACAAATAGAACATGGGCCATTGTATTAGCTAACATCCGGGACTCACTATCCTGGAGATCCTGGTGAAACTATAACTTCAAGTCCAGTGGTTCCACATTCAGACAAAAAAAAAAAATAAATAAACTGCCAAGGTGGCAAACTAAAAAAAAATGTATGAGGGGGAAAAAAGCAAAACATCTTGAAACAGAGCTAAACGAATGAGTCATTTTTTTAAGTGAACACCTATTTATTTTGTTTGTATTTGTTTGTTTTTTTAGTTACAGTGGTGGAAGAATACAACCCATGGTCACTGTAACCTTTAAAACATGCATCAGAAATGAAAAGAAACTCATTTTCAGATACAGAAAGTGCATTCAGGTTAAATTAGACAAGTTTAATCATCATTATCATTACGAGTTTATACGTACGTTACTAAAAATTACAGATCACAATACAATAACTTGGACAAAAAAGATCCCACCTGTATTCACCCTACAATTATGGATTGCATTAGTATATGCAGTACATATGTGACCCTGGACGACAAAACCAGTCTTAAATAGCACGGGTATCACGCCCAATTATTATCCTATCCTAACAAAACATTAATGGAATGCTTATTTATATGTATTTTTTATTCTTATGACTGATTTTGTGGTCCAGGGTCACATATAGGTTGGAAAATATCAGCAAGTTCAAACACAGACACCATGTTTAGGATCTGCCAAACTAATCCAATAAATCACCACCGTAATCAATCATTTGTGCTCAGATTTGCCAAGGCAGCAGATGCATGAGGAAAAAGGCAAAAGATGTTGAAATAGAGCTAAACGAATGAGTAATGTTTCAACTGAACGTCCATTATTTTGTTTATTTTTTTGTACTATGTAGCCAGAAGCATATAATTACGTAACAAGTATATAAAAGTGCATAAAGGTCATACTTTATGTTTTGCTTTTGTAATCTTGACAAAACAGTAGATTTGCATATATATCCGACATCAAGTGAAATTGAATTTGCTTTTATTTTTTTTAATTTATTGCAAAATAACATTTTTCAAATTATTTTACAATAAATTAGAAAAATGATATTTAGAATAATATTACATATTCTGTAAACTGCCCTTTTTCTTTATGCTGGGATTAACAAACCCAGATAATCATGTTCTCCAACATGCTTCGAGCTTAAATGCGAAAAAAAAATCTTACATTTATAAAATGTAGTTTGTTTACAGTTTAAAATCCCACCTTTTTAAAGCAATCACAGGCATTTTTTTTTATTCTGTCTAGGCGGCCAAAGCATCCCTACAATAGAAACAGGTTTTGCTGAGCAAGAATAAATGAACAGAAACACTGGATGCAAATGCCATGTTGACTTTGAAAAAAACTAACAAAGCCTGTAGATATATAAAGATTCAATTAAGACTTTAATGCATTTAGCTTTATGAAAAGACGAAGCTGTTATCAGTGCTAAATGTTAACCCAACTATTCTGTTCTACTGTGAGACTTCATCACATACATATCGCCCACTCTGCTTCACAACAACAGTGAGAAAGCAGCCGTTGTTTCACGGGCAACTGGGTGAAAAGCCTACACAGTCAGGAAGACAGCGAGGCCGGAAACACGGGGGGTCGCGCTCCTTTGGCACGAGCCGGATCTCGGAGCAGGTGTGGGATCGTAACACAGCAGATAATTTAAGCAAAGGTCTGCGGCAGAGGCACCTAAAGCAGGTGCAAAACTGCAGCGGCGCTCCCTGAACTCCACCGCCAGACCGAGATCAATTAAAAGGGCCTGATGGTCCTCCTTCCAGGAGTCATAAAACCTCTCTCATTTGTAACCCATATCTGTCATCTCTACCGCCCCTCAGGCAACATACATCAACTTCCCCCACCCTCGCAGTCCCGCTGCGCTAAGGTTTATACTCAGACTCAGTAAAAGGTAATCAATGTTGTCCGTGGCACGTCGCTTCTTCCACACGATCTATCAAAGAGGGCCGCGTGTCCGGGCCCTGAGTCTGAGGACCCCGAAGGCGACGCGGCCAGTCACGAGACATAAATCAAGACGAATCTATAACACATTAGTTCATGTGAGTTCGCAGCATGTATGTGCTTGTATGGAAAAGCGCTGCTGACAGGCCTCTGCAGTCGCATTATGGGCGGCACGGCGGTGCATGAGATCGCATATCAACGTAGCTGTCAATAGCACTCAGCAAATGCATGGGAATGCAATGACACTCACATATACAGCCGTAGAGCGAAAGGTGAAAGCAGCCGATAATTCACGTCGCTTTGTTTATAATTGCGGGCTGCGTTAAAAATTAATGCAATAATTACATGCAAGCTGGAATGCGCTGACGCAACTCAGGTTTCATTAGTGGAGGATAATCCGTAGGGTGGACGCCTTAAGGCATCTCTGGACATACATCAGTCGCTTAATTGGATAATCTAAATCACTGATTGGATATCGAGTTCCAACGCGGGCTCCAAGGGACCCAATGGGGAGCTGGGTAAATGACAACAATCAGTGAGAACAGAGCCGAGACGCTTGAGGATTAAACTGAGATCTTGTCAGCACACAACGAGGGGCAAACAGCCATCGGTTCGCCAACGAGAGAGAGGAAAGGCTGTCAACTTTCACACAGTGCCTCCCTTGCTAAACTGAGTTTTTCCCACACACGCAGAAGACATGAAAGGCATGTGCTCGCCCAGGAGACAAACCTTTAGAGATGTTGACTTATCGACGTGGATAAGTACCAAACCTGCCTTGCTCTTACTGGAAACTACAAGATAAGAAAACAAGTAAACATACAGCAGGGAACATGGTTATTAAGCATTCCATGTGAGTGCAAAATCAAGTGAATCATGGATGCAAACATAATCTGTAACAGTAAGCGCTATTTTTTACTTACTGAAAAAAAGATAATTCACTTTGCAAGCACAAAGCCTGATGGCCAATCACTGAATAGCCTAAATTAACATAATTAACCATTCTATGCATCAGTAAGTCTATGCATTAGATGTCTGATGCATCTAGGCATTTGTGATCCAGTGCAGACATAAGAAGTTAATTACTCACTAAATATACATAGAAAGGAGTGTTCTCATTGTGATATTTCTTACTCAGTTATCTACAAAACAACCAAAGCATGACAGATAATCAATGGTTGTACTACATCAGCATGCTGTTTTGGTGATAAATATAGTGCCGAAATGTTATTTCGGAGGGTTTCTAAACATTAGAAATCCTCTAACGCACAAAGGAGTCAAGTACCATTGAGTCAAAAACTAGATAGAAATCATTCAAGTAATTCTGAATAATGTTACACAAGCCTAGTCAACACTAAGAAATACAAAAACGTCACATTTCAAAATATGCACATCATGCTGGTTGATAATTGTAGCCCTTTTAAGCAAAATGTTATTGACAATACTCCAAATGATCCACCAAACCAATAAATCCCACCAATAATCAATCATTTCCAGCCTAATTGAGCAGATTTAGATTCTGATCAATAGGTGATCACCTCAGTAGCACACAAAGGAGCCAAGCCTCCGTTCAGTCCAGCACATCAAGACTGAAGTTCACTTGATAATTCTCCAACACATTGCTCGAGTTTCAACACTGATGTGATAGTAAATTATTGCCGAGATGAGTTACATTGGTGGAAAAACACAACCCATTGTCACTGTAACCTTTAAAATATGCATCATCAATGAAAAGAAACAGAGAAACACTATTTCAGACACAGGTTAAATGTGACAAGCTTAATCATCTTTATCATTATGGGTATATTCTTCTGTTACTAAAAATGATAGATCATAACATAGTACGATGAAAAAAAAAGGGTCCCACCTGTAATTACCCCAGATATATTTATTACATATGCTGAAAAATACCGGCAAGTTGACTCACAGACACCATGTTTTGGACACCGTTTTGAATGATCTGCCAAACTAATCCAATAAATCACCGCGATAATTAATATTTCGCTCTATATCAGCAGATTTTAAAAATTAACAATAGATGATCATCTCAATAACAAATCAGCCGGTGCCTATAGAATATGTAGGCAACTCTTTTCAACTTTTAGTTTAGGCAAACGCACATATCGATAATATCTGAAAACAAAAGACGCATTAAAGATAAAACGGCTCATTGATTCGGACACAAACTATCGGCAACAAGTTGCGCGAAAACCTTCCATATAAGATACTATCTGCCTCATAGACACATCTCCAGCCGTATTATCCATCTCTATAGATGTTCTACATAAGAATCTGAGAGTTGGACACATGCAGTGGCTATAAGTCTCTGTAAAAGCACAAGTTTATGGAGAGGAGCTTTACCTGAAGCGCAGTCACACTGAAGCCTCGGCTGTGGATTTTAAGCACTGTGTTCCGCGTAATTCGTGCTGCTCCTCTATAAGGGTACGATCCTCAATGCGGCGCGGTGTGAGCGCTGGGGACAGACGCGATGCGATGCGATGCCTGCTCTCCTCTCCGCCGCCGCGCGTGATGAGAGTCTCTTCTGTCTCCAGTGCGCGTCTGACAGCAGCGCGCAGCCTCATGCGGCGATGAGCAGAACTGACTGAATAAGAGCAGGGCTGAGAGTTCACATACTGCTGCTTGCACACTTGTGTTAACCCTCTACGTATGCATCATGAAAGAAATGTTGCATTTTCCTTTCTTGCATAAAATGGGCCTCGTTCATATTCGGAGAGTCCTTATTCATTGCCTGTAACCCGTCTGCAAGATGTCAAGATGTTTATATTGCATCTTCTTGCACATTAGTACAGTAAGTGCTCCTGTAAACCAGAAAAACATCAATAAAGCTCTTCTGATTCTGTCGACTCTGCATTTTTTTTAACTGATGTTACAATAAATAATGAATACAAAATAATATTATTGGATTACATTTTGGAGTATATTCTCTGTACTATTAATTTCTAAACGACAGCGCAAGATACAAATAGGCTAAATTTAATTGGTAATCGCATTAAAAAAAAAGTCGCAACAATTGCTTTAACTTTTGACCATTAGGTGGCGCTGTTACTAAATTGATACTGAATTGCTGATAGGGAAGTGTTAGGCATACTTTTATTATTTCTGCCATTTTACCATGGAAGATATGTTAAAGTAGTAAGACTAATATACTAGTATGATTTTCCAAATTCAGCAAGTGCTAATAGTGCTAATCCAGAATCAAATTAAGTGACAGCTCCACCTAATGGCAACATACAAAGCATTGTGTCGAAGCAAGCATTGCAAAGACACCAAACCCAGTTTCTGGTTAATATCCTCATCATGTGGACTATTAAAAAAAGAATTCCACATATTTTGGTCTGAAGGTGATCTGATCCAAATTTGGTGAAGATTCGACAAACGCTGCAGAACAACATCGAAAAAAAACGGGTTTGCAATATAATTCAATATGGCTGACATGCAACATGACCTGGGTTGCGTTTCCCAAAAGCATCGCAAGCTTAAGTTTATTGTAGCTCCACTACGATGTACTTAAATTTGCGATGCTTTTGGGAAACGCAGCCCAGAACTGGATAGATAAAAATTCAGTTTCCCCATGCAAAATTATGATACAAATTTGTAAATACAATCTTTCCGAATATGACTTGGACACACCATTACTTTCCATGTGATCCATTGGAAAATGAAAGAGAATCTTGTGTCTGTTACCCAGATAGCACATGTACGTCTGCAAGATGTCTGTTAAAGATCTCTTGATCTGGAAAGCATCTGTTGTGTACAAACATCTGACAGACGTCTATAAGATGTTAGTTTTACATACATTCTAAATCATAAACATTTCAAAGATATCTAATAGACGTCTTTTTGACATCTGATAGGAAACGTCCTATAGACGTCTAAAAAATACATCTTCCAGATGTAAGCAGACGTCAAATCTCTGTGATGTATGTGTGCTATCAGGGTATGTCGTCAATAAATTCATCAACTTTATAAAAAGCTGATTTGGAACACAAAAACTACAAATATTATAATTAATTTTGATTAGAACTTTAAAAAATGTGACATCATGCTAGAAAAAATGGCTTACCTGATTAAGTTGGTGGTTCTCAAGCTGGGTGGTGGACAACAAGATGCTGAATACAAATAATAAAATACTAATGTAAACATGCATAGTTAGGGTACATATAGGTTAGCCTAAATAATAGAAATAAGTGACATAATAAATATGGAAACATTTTTGTCTCTTTTCTTGTTGAAAAGAGTTGAAAAGTTGAAAAGCCTATTTGCCGCCCTAACCACGCACTTTATAATTTGCAATTCAAAGACCAGCAGTAATAAGCGGGTTCCTTGTTGCTGCAGTGAAGAGCCTGTATTTTTACTGCTGTAGTACATTAAAGAAACGGAAAGACAGTGGAAGGGGGAAGGATATCACAGACGCGACGGCGGATTTCCTTTTTCCCCCAGACACGAGCATCACGGCATAACAAGGCCAGCACATAGTGCTCGCAGTGGCATCATTTACTGTGTGTCGGGGGTTAAGTACCTAGCTGAGGAGGTCTTGATCAATATCTCACCTAGCGGTGAACCCGCAGAGGCAGGCAGGCACTGAGTGAAAGGTGAAATGCTTTCAGTGCGTCACGGTGAGAAAAACCAACAACAGTCCCTTGAGATTTTATCTCGCACAATGTTCCTGTGTAGTCGAGTACTCGCTTTTAGAAATGCGACAGTACCAACAGAGCGTAGTTAGAGTAGCGCGGCTAACGCCATATTTATTTTTTGGCAGGAACGAAAACAAGGCTGTGAGGGACTGAAGTAGGTTTGATGGATCGTACTGTTGTTTAGCAACATACAGCTCCTTCAGCTGATGAAACGTCTTTCTGAAAACTGTTTTGAAACTTGTGAAGATCTTTATACAGCGTAGTGCGTATGTCAAATGTCACGTGACCAAAATAAAAGTATTAACAGCAGGAAAAACGAATGCAGACATAAACGGACTTTTTAGGTAATCAGCTAAGCTAGTTGTTGTTATGTAGGCGAGACGTAATGAACATTGGCTATGGTATCTTAAGTAAAACAGCTCTATATTTAAGGAAGCATATGCACAAGACGCGAACCGGAAGTGTACTTTTTTTTGGCGCATACTCACAGCATCGTTTTTCCCGCGTTAATTTTAATAGGGGTTATGCGCAACAGACTTCCGTAAACAGGTGTCGTTGCTTCCGGTTTACCTGTTTTGCATATGCCTCGTTAAATAGGAAGATGATTTACTCAAGATGCCTTCAAAGTAGGCACTAAAGATGATCATAACCAATGTCCATCACATATGGGAACTTATATATAAAAGTGTTTTATTTTTATTCTTTTCACTAACATTTATATATAAAAATCGAATAAAACATCAACAATAAATACAGCCAGCTCATTTAACTGATTTCCTTAAAAGTCAATCGCCATTATTTAATACAGCTATTAGCACATTCTCTGACAAGCGGAAGCGATGAGACCTGTTTTTTTATTTTTCTATTTACTTGTATGAAACTTGTATTTGAATTCTATTTACTGAATATCCACATAAGAAGTTCATGCCGAGAAAATATCTTCTTTTAATATTTCAAGATTTTCTGCAAATAACAACTAATGTCAGTCTATTCCTCACACAAAACCATTGTATGATGAGGAATTCAGTGCACAATTCATTTAGACTACTTTTTGCCCTTTTTTAATCCTTTTTGGAGCTTAAAATATGTGGTCACTATAATTTAACACAGAAAAAGAGTTTTTGTGTGTGTGTGTGTGTGTGTGTGTGTGTGTTTTACAGGAAAAAAACAACAGCCTACAGGCTTTGAACAACATGGGGGTTAGTAAACAATAGCAGAATTATCTTTTTCATTTTTTTAGCTTTAATAAATTAGCAACATTGTTCAATATGAGACTGTTTTTTCAGGTACCATTTGTGGAAATATATATTGTACCTCACATTTATTAAAGTACAGCCATTTTGACGTGTGACAACTAGCCCCGGTCTGCCCTATGTGTCTGAAGAAGGCTATGAATCTATTTCTAGTACAGACACTAATCTAGTGTAAAAATCTCTTAACTGCAGATTGGTGGTGCTAGAGCGTCTTTCTCGCTCTCTCTCTTTCACATCCTCCTCCATCTCTGAATGTTACAAGTAAGTTACAGCCCTGTTTTACCCATAACACACCTTGACTTAAGGATGCGGTTCATCCATCATTGTCTCGCATGAATTTGCCTGTCATATTTCATCCCTCCCTTTCTCTGAAGCCCTAAATATCTTGTCTTGGGAAATGCTGACTGTAGAAATAGCTTTTGAATATTGTAACATGTATATATTTTTTTTGTTTGCAGGATGTTCTAGCCATGCAGCCTGTAATCTCTCAAACTAAGTAGTGTTTGAAATTCAGTAAACCTGTATAAACATGACCAGCAGAGGAAAACAAATAACTCTCGTAGTGATCAGAGACGCGTTCATCATACGGTCAGTGAACAGGCCATTGCAAAAGGTTAAACAAATGCTTTAGTAATAATGTGTTTAAATCTGTTTGTACTTGGGATTTACTCGACCAGACAAATATGCATATAATATAAAATAGTGATGCTACTAACCATTTACTTTTCTTTTTTTTTTTAGCAGCCTAACAGCAATTTAACTCTTTAAATTCATATTTCCAGTATGAAAAACTAATAAGCACATTACAATGTAATTAAAAAGGCATCTTAAAATAATAACAACTATATATTAATAATACTAAAATAGCAATGCTTTTTTTCAGCAAGCACTAGTGCAGCATGACAAAATGTACATTTCTGTATTTTTCCATTGCATTTCATAATGAGATTCACTCTGTTGTGCATTGGTAAGTCCAAGTCAGCTGATTTGTTTCCACAGTTCAAATAAACAACTTGGCAAACAAACAATTCACGATTCATTTTAATCCCTTGTCTGAAGTAAAATGTTTAATTACTGTAAATCCTGCTGTTTTTGTAACAAAAAGTCTTTTATACTATATCAGTGTTGCATTTATTTACTCTAACTAACTACTGCCACCTTTGTGCCACATTAATGCTTTTAATTTAACATTTATGCATTTGAAAATGTGTTTATGCTTTTTGTTAAAGGTTTAGTGTGTAGTTAACTTCTTTTACTAAAGAGTAGTTTGACTGCAGTTTAACTACTGTACTTTAAATCATAAGTAGCTTAGTAAACATTTTCCAAGTAGCTTCCCCACACTGCTACCATCGCAAAACCAGCGTCTGTGACAGAACCTGAATTTACATTCTCTTCCTTAGAGAAACTGTGGAAAAAAGAAGAAAAAATGTCCTTTTATAGAGTGCTACTTTGCCTTTTCAAAGTCTGAACAAAAGGAGAGAGAAATATGGTAAATCCCTTGACATCTTGTAGAAACTGTGTTATTCATCGACGTGCCATCCTCAAAGTCTGCGGTGACGAGAAGCGACAGGTCTGGACTGGTGGAAACAAAGTGACCGTGGTGATCAGGGACTGAACGGTGCTAAAAGGTTCTTGTGCACGTCTGAGGGCCAATCAACCAGCCACACCAGAGATCCTGAGAACGTAGCGAAACGAATACGCTTTCAATTTTTAAAATACCAAAATTATTAATAAGTGTAAAAACCACCCACTTGCCCAAAGACAGAATCCGCTGAAGATTCTGTGCGCTTCATTTCTTGGAGCTCTAGGAAGTCTGTCACACCATTCTTCGTCGACACTGGAAATTGCACATTGTTGCAGAATGTTCTCATAAACTGACAAATCAGCCGTAATCTTTCTCACTGTAAAAAACAGAGTATGTTTAACAAAAAAAAAAATGTAATTTCAGTCTTTATACTTTAAAAAAATTCACTTTAATTCAATGTGTTACTTGTCATTTCTTTGTATTAGTTGCAAAAATTTACTAGAGGTTTCTGGAAAAAGCAAATAAAAATTAATTAGCAATTTGTTTTACCATTTTTTTTAATCAACCTATAGGCTCACTGGAAAAACATGCCTCTACCTATACCTACACTTTACCACATTCCCTAGCTGAAATAAACATTTAAGTCACTAAACACCAACAATTTTTATTCCTTTGTACACAGATTATGATTACAGAGACAAATGAATAATTAACAAAGACTTACAGAATGCTGTGTTATGACCTCAGAATACTGCATGATTTGTAAACTAGTATTTTGATGCTTGCATCACATAACCAGCTCCATAGGTATGCCTGTTTTGACAGAGTAAACTTGCTCGGTGGCGCACCTGGTACAGCATTGAAATTGCAAAAGAGTGAAGTACTCATGTACATGTCAAGATAAAAGAGCTCAAAGATTTGTAGAAGTGAGATAAAATGGCATTGGTTACTTCAGCAAATGTGTTTTATCTTACATTTGCTTACATTGCCACTCATTTCATTCCCGAACTGCCAGGATACAAACAATAGCCAACTATAAAACATTGCTAGAATCACGTTTATCTGTTTCATATAAACCTGAACATGGTTTTAGCAGAACTCACTGAAAATTTCACTTTGAAAGTGATGTAATGTCATTTTTCAGAAATGTTGCCACATGCACGTTGCTCCCAGTGAGCCTGGGTTATTAAAAATGCTTTATTTCTTTGTTCCTTACTTCATTTTCAACAGAAATCTATTGCTATGGACTGACAGCTAACTTTGTGTGGCCTATTTTATAATCATGTATACATGCTGCATTAGAAATAAAAGAAGTTATACATGAGTAGGCCAGCAACATGACAAGCTGGCTGAAATGGGGCGTCTGCCGCAGTGAAGGCGCATCAACGCATCAGGCACTTTTACGTTAGACATTTCCCTTAATTATACGGCCGCTATCTAGTTTTGTCACGGCGCACATGTCCGCTTTTGACACTGTGTTAGATTATTAAAGGTGAAGTGTGTCATTTTTTTTTTTTCTGTTGTAAAATACTTTCTTGTATTCCATCTTAACATGCAGAGACAATTAAAAGTAAGACATTGGTAGGTTGACACTGTGGTGCTATTACTGTTTGCAGCCTGACATTGGAAGTACACACTTGTATAATAATGATGCTAACTAATATGCGTGCTAACATTTCATTTCAGCCAAAATGAAATCCAAAAAAGCCTACAGTAGGAAAAATCATATCAATGCCACTGTCAGACTAAAGGACAGTGACTTCATTGTAATTTTCTTTGTTAGCATAAGTGATTATCCCATTAGCATGTAGCAGCAATGCGCTGGCTGTCAGATTCTGAATGTTGATCCCTTCTACTGAGCTGCCTGTATTTACTCTGTCTTTCTTGTCATAGATTAACTGAAGCAAGGATTGTGCAAACTTAAATCAGTTCAACCAACGCAAACACTCTGAATAAGTGCATGGAAATCGGTGCGTCTCCTAAAGTTGACATTTTCCGGAGCATTACAGATTATAGAACATAATTAGTCTATTATTAGCTTGGGAACTGTCACAAACAAACTGCAGACTGCATTAAAATGTCTGTGAAAATGCATATATAAAACATTTACATTAAGAGAGGCGCAATACCAAGCGGTGAAATAAAAATCTCCATCTGTAAATGTTGACTTAGCTCAGGCTTGTCTAAAGCAAAGCAAAGCTTTACTGTGCAAAAATAGAAATACATAAGTGCATTTTATTGTTTAAAGGCTGACATTTAATTCTACAGTTGCCAGAACATTCTACAGTACCAGCTGCGGTAAATGTAGTCAGAATGTGGGGAAAAAAATAGCTTTAGTAGGTTCAAGATGCCTGTTTAGTATATTAGAAATCAGTGTTTATACAATTTCACAGAGTGATTGTACTGAAATGCTCATTTGCTTTCTTTAATGATTGTCTTATCTTGAGATTAGGACTGAATATATGGCATAAAGGTGAAGTTTGCATGGGTGCAACTGCATGCATAAATAAATAAAATATTAAAAATGCATGCAAAATATTCAAATCAATAAATGCATTTTAAATTGGGATATGAGAAAGTATTTTAACATAAAAGACCAATATCACCTTTAAGCATTTGCATTCTGTTATAGCGTTTGCTTTTCTGTTTGTTTATTCACCAAAAAGTCATCAAAAGCTGTGAGGCTTTTTTTTTTTACATCAACATAATATTTTGACAGTCAGTCTGTTACCACAATTTTTGGGTTAATGTTGCCCTCTGGAAATGTTGTTTCAGGCGTAGCTGGCAATGATAAATCCTTCTCTACATTAACAAAAGAGAGAGAGAGAGAGAGAGAGAGAGAAAGTGAAATGTTTAAAAGTCAGAAATGAAGAGTTGTCAGGGGAGACTACTGTTGAATCACCCTGAAAAACCCTTAAAGTCAACATGAAATTGAAATGAACTATTTTTATTTGCTTAACAAACATTCCCAGTATTGCTGTCCATTCATCAGTGCACGATATTCCAGTTATATTCTGGAAGAGCACATTATTTATCACAATCCAGTCATTCCCAGTGAATAAAGTCAAGTCCAACCGGGCTTTGCAGAGGTAAACTGGATTGTGAACACTGTTTCTTGTTGAATTCAAGCTGCAGTCAAACTTTTACATGATTGAATACAATAAAACTCTCAAGAGCCACACGCTCTGAGAAAACATCAGTACAGACTCTAACATGTGAATATATGTGTGTGCGAGATGATGCTCTGTACCAATGCATGCCGGAGGCTTGTCAGAGATATCTACAGTTTGACGGACACAGACAGGAAGTTCCACCTCTATCGTTGTTCAAGATCTGTTGGAGTGTATCTCAGACATTAGAAAGCTTTTCTATCTCTTGTCTTTCCCCACAGCATCCACACTGACACGACAGCCCGAATACAGAGAGGAGGAGCTTCTGTGATTCTGCAAAGCTTTTAATCTCCACAAATTCAATTTTATCACCTTAAAAATGCTGCAACGCTTTCAAGATGTTCTAAGAAGGAACTACATCATGCAATCAGGCTCAGAAATTATGCAAAATGCCCTAAATATTGCAAAATGAGTGCAAAAATGTTATCTAACAAATGTTAGACATCTCTAGTTGGAGCCTATGGGTTTAGTGCCTGTGCAAATAATGTATGGCCTCTGCACTCAAACGCTTTACATTATAGAGATTAGGACTTAATATACATCATAAAGGTGAAGTGTGTGATTCCAGTGCTGCTAGCAGCACCCATAAAAAATTGCATGCAGAATATTCATGTGCATGTATGCAATATTAATTAAAATATTCAAAATATGGTAAATATATTCTAAATATTCAAACAAAAAAGTATATAAATAAATAAGGACATATTTTAACATGTTAAACAATAAGTAATACTTTAAGTCTTTATAATGCATTATAAAGGTATTTGTAATGTGCATTGTAATGCATTATATCTTTTCATAAATAATTGTAACCAAGGTTTGTTTGTCATGTGTTTTATTGAACTATACTTTCTAAAGGTGTAACAATAAAATATTTACAAGAGCATGCAGAAAATTATAATGTGCATTCCAAGGCATAATTAATGCATTAAAACCATGTTTATAAGTAAAGTGTTACCAATGTAATTTTTAAGCATTTGCACTGACTGTACTCTGATATAGTGGTTGGTTCTTATTTTGTTAATTCACTAAAAGTCAAACGCTGCGAGGCTTTACTACATCACCGTGATGTTTTGACAGTCAGTGTGTTATCACAATTTTTGAGTTAATGTTGCCCTCTGGAAATCTTTTAAGAATGTTGTTTTACCACCCCAGTGATAGTTTTGTACCTATTTTTCTGAAAGTGTAGCTGTCAGATATTTCACAATGGGCTTCATTTCTGAGGCGAGCAGAGCAAATTTGTGTGAATCATTTGTAAAAACATTACAAACGATTTCTTTTGTTGTTGTGTTGAATCGAACAAGACGAGCTGTCATCTTAAATTCAATGCAACAATTTAAGGCCTAATGCGCAATGCTTTATATGCATGCATTTATATAAAGAGGAGAAATAAATGCCCATATTGTCCATTAACAAGCTTCGGACAATGCATCCAGTGCAGACCACACAAGCAGAGTGAGAATGCACAAGAACATCGAAGACTACACTCGATTTTTTTCCTGTTTTAATAATACGGCAAATTACATCTGGGAAAGGCAATGAGTCATTTTCTAACAATCCAGCATCTAAAAAGAGGCCTACTTATTTACTGCATTAATCTTCAGGAGACACTGTACAGCCTATGCAATTCAGTTATTTCCAGTGGAAAGTTCTTTTAGTCTCATAACATTAGGAGGCTGTTGCTTTATAGCATGCACATTTGCGGGCGAAAGCAAAAAGCAATTTTCCGTGCTTTTCAGACTACTTAAACGTAACAACTTTCGCCCCCCGTCGAAGGCAGACGAATGCGTGCACGCAAGGATAACCGC